>OY253684.1:234519-381251 GCA_958009085.1 Protoeuglena noctilucae
ATGGCAGCCGTGGCGCCCCGCTTCCCAGGCACGGAGGCGGCCGATGTGGCGGCGACGCTGCTGGAGGACCTCCTGTCCCTGCAACTGCCGTGCAGCCTGGCCACGGCGCACGTGCTGGCACTGGAGCGCTTCTGCTGCAGGTGAGGGGTCTGGCGTGCATCTTGTGGACGACGGTGCTCGCGCGGCTGCAGTCTGCCAATGCGCACCTTCCGCTCTGCACCCAGCGCTGCCGGTGACCTGGACACGCGGGCGGGGAAGGAGGCGCATGCTGCTGCCATGCGTGCCTGGGTCGAGCAGGTGTACGCCGCGGCGGAAGGCGAGGTGCGCACCTTCGTGGACGTGCTGCAGGCGGGTGCCGAGGTCGCGGAGGGCGACGCGCAGGCGACTGCGGCCATCTACGCCGTGGGGGAGGTCGCGCTGCTGGGCGCGGCGCCCGTGCCCGGGCAGCTGTCAGGCGAGGACTGCTACGCTTTTATTTTGATTGCAAAGAGTCACGGCGTCCTCTCATTTCCCCACCCATTGCCCCCGACCCGCAGTGCTTGTCCAGGGCCTGGCGGGGCGGTCGCTGATTGGCGCCGGGGGTGGGGCCCCAGTGGCGGTTCCCGACCGCGTGCAGGCCTTCGCCTGGGCGTGCGTGGGCAAGATGGCCGTCGCGGACGAGGCCCTGGCCAAGCGCGCCGTGCCCCTCATCGTCCAGGAGCTGGCCAAGCCCGTTGCCCCCGCCGGTGACTTCCAGCCCAGAGCACTGCGCACGCCGCCTGCACAGGGGGTGCGCTGGAAGTTGCTGACTCGGCGCCCGTATCCATTCTGGCTCTGCAGTGCGCAACAACATCCTGGTGGTGCTCTGCGACCTATGCACCAAGTACACGGCGCTCGTGGACGCGCACATCCCCAAGCTGGTCGCGTGCATGCGGGACGGCAGCGACGTGGTGCGCAAGCAGTCCCTGGCCCTCATGGCGCGCCTCCTCCTGTCGGACTTCGGTGAGAGGTGCTCGCTTGTGACGGAGCTGTGACCCGCCTCCCCCGCCCCACGGCTGCCCACCGTCCGCACGCCTCGCCCCGCAGTCAAGTGCCGCGGCGCCATGTTCCACCAGCTCGTGCTGGCGTTGGTGGACCGCGCGGGGGAGGTCCGGGGCATTGCCGAGTACCTGGTCCGGGACACGCTGTCCCAGCGCATGCCCCTCCTGGCCTACAACCACTTCTTGGAGGCGCTCTTCGTCGCCAACGACTGCCCGGGGCTGATGGAGGAGCACGACGTCGGGCTCAGGCGAGCGACGGGAGGCCGCTGCCGCTGCTGTGTGCTTGCGCTGTGTCGTCCATGCGCACTCGTCACCCAACAAGGCCCCTCGCGCACTCCCGCGCAGCCAGGGTGCCCGCGCGCCGTCTCAGGCGTTCGAGGGGCTGGCTGGGTCGTCTGGGGTGGCGGGCGAGGCGGGCGCGGCGCTCCGCCGGCGCATCTACGCCACCCTGCTGCAGTGCATGGCCCCGGAGAGCCGCTTCCAAACCATGGCCAAGGTGGTGCAGCAGGTCGTGCAGCGATTCGCGGAGGGGGACCTGCCCCTGGAGGCACCCGCCACGGACGTGCTGGCGGACGCCCTCCATGTCCTGGGCTCCCCCGACCTGTACGTGGGGGCCGCGGGAGGCCTCGGGGACGCAGTGGAGGACGCCGAGACGGTGGCGCAGGTGCATGGCGATGGCGAGGACAGGGCGCGGGTGGGAGAGACACGGCGGGGGTGCAAGATCTCAGGCCACGTGTCCGCCCCTCGCTCGCAGGCTGCGGGGCACGTCAAGGCGCGGCTGGTGGAGGGCATGATGCGGCGACACCTGCAGGAGGCGGTGGTGCCGGTGCTCTCGGCACTCAAAAGCCGCCTCGAGGCCGCGCGGCACCCGGCCAGCGCGGACGTGACGGCGTGCGTGGCGTCGCTGGTTCGCAACAGGCGAGCGATGCCGGCACCGGCGCCGCCGGGAGGGGTATGCAGTGCTGCAGAGGCGCAGAAGCTGACTGCTTGCCGTGTTCCCCCCCGCAGCAAGGCGAACCCGGCGGAGGTCATCTCCGACACGCAGCTGCTGGCGGAGGTGCAGTTCTGCCTAAAGAAGAAGGCTGGGAATCAGACCAAGAAGGTGCCCGCTGGAAGGGCCGCGGAGGGCCGGGCCGAGAAAGGGGCGGCGAGGGGGCAGGAGGAGCCGCGCACCCCCGCCCCGACCAAGCGGCGTGCCGAGAGGCGGGTCCCGGCCGGGACCAGCCCTGACACGCCCCTCGCGTCGCAAGTGCTGCGCGAGGCCGCCGAGGGGACGGTGCGGAGCCCGGGGTCTTCGGACGGGACGCCCTTCACCATGCCCAAGAGCAGGAAGCTGCGTCGCAGGCGGTGAAACCGCCAGTGTGGAGCAGCAGAGTGCGGGCCTTTCTGTCCCATAGGCTCCAACCTACTTATACGTTGTCTGTCGCCTATTGCATGCCTAGGACTTGTTGTGCAGCCGTTTAAACGTCGTTTTGTTGGACGAGTGCTAGGCGTTGTTCCATATTCTTGAGCCACGTGCCGGGATGCCTCCGCCGGCCCCCAAAGGTCTGGGTATGGGGCTGAAGGCCCGGGATAAGGGCCCCGATGGCGCGAGCACGGCGCTAACTGCAGCGGGAGGCCCCTCGGGACCCGGCCTGCTCCCTGCGCGCCGCAACAAGGCGAGCGCGGGGGACGAGGCTGACTGCATCGTTCGATTGCGTAGTAGACGCGCCGAGACAGCGCCCCTCGTTTGCCGGCTCGCCGGCAATTCGCA
Organism: Protoeuglena noctilucae; assembly: GCA_958009085.1. Lineage (NCBI taxonomy): Eukaryota > Viridiplantae > Chlorophyta > Pedinophyceae > Marsupiomonadales > Marsupiomonadaceae > Protoeuglena > Protoeuglena noctilucae. Next base: position 237,292 of record OY253684.1, read on the forward strand.
GCATCTCCCTCACGCAGGCTCCGGTGCGCGCCCGGCCCGCGACGATGGAGGAGAAGCTCAAGGTGCTTGTAGACATTGATATGGGCCAGTTAGCATGCACGATCTCTCGCGCGGTGCTTGCGGGTCGTGAAATTGGGCGCGTCCTCGCCACGTTGCGCAGATGGAGCTGGGGGACGACGCGGACGTCGCGCGGTGGCTGTCGATCATCCACAGCGACGAGAAGGCCAGCATCCCCGATCACGAGGCCTTCTCGGACCCATACATTGGTGAGGGGGCGGCATGCGAGAGGTGGCCCAAAATTTCCCAGTCGCCGTGCCGATGCGCCCCGAAGCATCCACTGCTACCATATATATCCCCCTTCTGCACAGGCGGTCACGCACGGCCGGCGGCGTTGGAGCTCCTGGAGGCCAGCTCGTCGGGTGCAGCGTCTGCGATGGATGAAGGAAGCGGGGAGGCGGGGGGGTCGGCGGAGGGGCCTGCAGAGGGGCCTGCAGAGGAGCTGCCGGCGAAGAAGCCCAAGAGCGCCGAGGACCCTGCGGCGTCCATGCTCCAGGCGTTGGGAGGGGGGGGTGGCGGTGCAGGGGGCTTGATGCAAATGATGCAGAGCCCAGGGATCCAGCAGATGATGGAGCAGGTCAGTGGGGCTCTGTCACGATGTCAGGTGGCCTGTCATGCGAGTGCCGCGCATCTATAGCTTATAGCTACGGATGAGCAAGGAGCGCTTTTCACTGTCGCAGATGATGGGGGGCGGAGGGTTGGGGGGCATGATGGGAGCCGGGAACGGCGCATCTCCCATGCAAGGCTTGCTGCCCATGATGGGTGGCATGGGTGGCATGGGCGGCATGGGTGCCCAGGGTCCTCCCAAGCCCAAGACGCTTCCGCAGGTTCTCCAGGAGAACTTGCCCCAAGTGCGGGAACTGCGCGTCTTATCGCGAGTGGTGAAAGGGTTGACATGTCGTATGAAGAGGGGCGCACTGTGCTCAGCAGCTCGATTGCGGTGTGCCGCCCCTACCCGCAGGAGGACATCCGGCGCTGGATGCAGGTCGTGCTCGCCGACGTGCGGAGCGGGGAGCAGGAGCGGGCGCCCCAGCTGCAGACTGGCAACATGCGCCAGTTCTCCCCGTCCTACATGATGGGTTTCCCCCCCAAACGCAAGGGCCCTCTGGCGGGGCTCCTTAAGTAGAGCGCGTGCGCCAGCCTTTGAACCAGAACAAGGTTATAAATGTGGTTTGCGATGCGTCCCCTCCACGCGCAGCCCTGCGCTGCCTGAGCAGCTCACGAAATGCGCGCGACGTTAGTTAAACCCTTTTCCGCGCGTTGCGACGCCCGTCCTGCGCACGGACGCAATGTCCCGCAACTTACTCGACCACGGCCAGGCAGAAGTGTCAGTCGGCATGCGGGCGCCGGCGGGGAGCGGCCCCTTTCGCCCCTGGGCCGCGCCCAGCGCGCCGCGCTGACTCTGTATCACTTTGCGTCGGATTTGCTTGCCGGAAGAGTGGACTTAAGAGCGTGGCTGTGGAGCCAAAGCATTCCAGTGCGTCTGGGGCTCGTCGGGGTCGTGCTATGGTCCCTTGCGAGCGTCGCTGCCACTGTGGCCAAGTACGTGCATGCGTGGGGCCCACTGTGCTTCCAAGACCCGACTGCCACGGCGATCTACCACATCCAGCGGACGCTCACGAAGCCGCTGATCGTCAAGTTCGCGGCCGTGATGCTCCTTGTGTCGCCGCTGTGGCTGGCAGTAGCCGCGCTATACCGCAGGGTGGCGGGCCGGGACTTGGGCTTTGCTCTGTACAACACGTTCCTCCTCGTGTTTCAAGTCAATGGCACGGATGATGAGGGGGCCTGGGCCCGCTTGTTCACGGGTGCCGTGTCCATCATAGGCGCCCTCGTGACAGGCGAGCGCGCCTGTGTTGTTCACGGCATGTCTGGTGTCATCGACCCTCGCAGCTCACGCCCCCGCTGCTGCCCCGTGACCCCAGGAGTCCTCTTGGGTGTGGTGGTCACGGATGTGGAGAAGGCGGCCAAGAACGTGCTCCAGGGCAACGGCGCGGTCGTGGAGGCAGGGCACGTGCTCCTGCTGCGGTGGACGCCCGAGTCGCTGCCCATGCTGCGGCAGCTGGCCACGGCCCAGAAGGAGAACCTGGACCGCACCACGGTGGTGGTGCTGGGGGACTTGGACAAAGACGAGCTGGAGGACGCGGTGGCGGACTTGCGAAGCGAGTTCCCCGCCTTCAACGTCCTGACGCGCGAGGGGCGATACACGCAGCGGCAGGACCTGGCGCGCGTCGCAGCGGGCACCGCCAGCAAGGTCATCCTGCTGCTGGACGACAGCCAGGGCGCCGAGCCGCGGGAGGTCGTGCAGCACGTCCTCAGCACGGCCTGGCACATGCAGTCCCTGCGGCCCGCGTGGCAGGGGGGGCGCACGGACCTCGTCGTGGGATCCCCGTCCGCCGCCGCGAGCCGAGATTGGCAGGCAGTGGCGGGCCAGCGCGGCGAGCCGCAGGTTCGTGTGGCAGCGGTGGGGGGAATGGGTTCACCCGTCAAGCTGCCTTTATTCCATTTCACATTCGCGACTTCGCAGGGGGTATGCGTTACCTTCATGGACGTCGAGGAGGACGTGGGCAAGTTGATTGCGCAGGCGGCGGTGCAGCCTGGTCTTTACGACGTGCTCTCCACGCTCGCCAGCCAGGAGCTCAACAGCCCAGAGTTCTACGTGTGTGACGCCCACCGATTCGTCGGCGCGACCTACCAGTGAGCGGGGTTGTGGCACTGCTCGGTGAGTCTGGAACCGTGTCGCCCGTCTTCATCGCTTGCGCTGCCCCATCCATGCAGGAGCGCTCGTCGCAGCTGGAGGGGCGGGGTGGTCGTGGACATCTATCGACAAGGCGCAGACAGCCCCCTGATGCTCAACCCGCCCGACGACGTCGTCATCCGCCAGGGAGACAGAGTCGTCGTGCTCGCGGAGAATGCGGTGCATGAGCCACCCTCCCAAGAGGCAGTTGCCCTCCGCTGTGGCATCCGCACGCTTGGCTGCAAGGCGCCTCGCCTGTGTCGTACCCGCAGAGTGGAGACGGGACCCGCGGCGGCCTCGACTTCGACTGGCTCGTCAATCGCATCCGCGGGGCCATCATGCGGAGGTCAGACGCACCGCAAGCCGGGGCCTCGACGGGGCTGGTCCGTGCCAAGACCGTGTCCATCACCGTGCTGGGCCTTCCCAGGCAGGCAGAGGCCGCTCGCAGCCTCATCGCGTCCCTGGGGCTGTGGGCGGCTCCGGGGTCGACTGTGAGGGTCGTGAGCAAGGCGCCCCTCCCAGCCATGGCGCCGCTGCCGGGCGTGGCCGTCACGAAAGTGGCGGGCGACCCGGGGGACCCCGCTGGGCAGCTGCCGGCCGACTTGCTCCAGTCCGACACCATCGTTGTCGCCGTTGGCAGCGTTGGCGACGACACGGAGGTCATCGCCGCTGTCTGGGCAGTCCAGGCGCTCGCGGCGCGGTCCGCGGCCCCGCTCCCCCATTTGGTCGTGCTCGCGGCATCCCCCGACACCCGCACGACCCTGGAGGAGCTCGTCCCGGGAGCGTCGCTGGACGTCGTGACGCCCAAGGCCCTCTCCTCGGCCCTCATGGCCCAGGTCGCCTCGGAGCCCAGCCTCAAGCACGTCTTCGACGAGCTCTTTGCAGCCGGAGGCGCAGAGGTGTTCATGGTTTCGCCGGAGAGCCTCGGGGTCGCTCTCCAGAGGACGTACGACTTTGAGCACCTCGAGGATGCGGCCCGTGAGCGGGGCCTCACCTGCCTCGGTGTCCAGCATCGCGGACGCGCACTGCTGGCCCTCGAGAGGCCCTTCCGTCTCGAGGACGGCGACCGCATCATCGTGCTGGGAGATTATCACGACGCAACGCGTTGAAATTGGCTGACGCTTTAGCGTTTCGCCGGCACGTGTGCCAGAGAGAGCTGTCCCATCTGCATCTGGGATGGCGAGACCACGAGCACATGCGCCGATTACTGTAAGTGCGGCTGCGAGCGCGAAAGAGGCGTCCCGGGGCGAGTTCAGGGCCCGGTCACGTCGTACCTCGTCCCTTCACTGTTGCGAGGCCTTGCGGGCGCCCAGCGAAGCGATTGGACAGAATGGTGACTGGGCTTGCGGAGTGTTCATATATGCACCGCGCGGTGTCCTCACTCCCGCGAAAGGGTGCCTGCCGATGCGCACGTAGCCCATCTGCTGGCAGCGCCCCGGGGCCCGCGGGTCGCGGCCGCGCCGCGTCAGATGACACCGTTGGCTTCGGATGTCGACGGGCGTTTGATTCCGACGTGCACTTGCCCCGCTCGGCCTCGCGCGGCGTCCGCGGCCCGCTGGAACACGACGCAACCGGCCCCTGCAGGCTACGGCGGTCGCGGGGCCCCCGATGATGATGTCAGAGGGCGATATGCTGGATCAGGCGCTGAAGACGGTGCGCTACAACGGCTTCCAGATGGAGAAGGTGGGAGATGCGCGCGGGCCGACGTGCCTCTTCCCAGCCGGGAGCGCACACGGTCGGGGGCCCCCGGACGCCACCCGCTCGTGCCTCCGCGCAGGCCATCGACAGTGACGACCTGGGGGAGGCTCTGCGTTTCAGCTACTACATGCTTCGGGAGCTTCGGGCGTCGCCCATGTCCCCCCAGCTCTACTACTCGCTCTACATGGAGGCCCTGGAGCGCCTCCGCCCCCTCGAGGCCTTCTTCGTCGACCTGGCTGGCCGCAGCATGTCGTACACGGACCTCTACGAGCGCGTGCAGCACTGCGGGGCCGTGCTCCCCCGCCTGTACCTGATGTGCACGGTGGGGGGGGCGTACCTGCGCTCGGCCGACGCCCAGGACAAGTACGTCATGCGGTGAGGGTCTGCGAGGCGGACGATGGGACAAAGTGCTGTCATGCGGGTTCCCAAAGCCTGGCCAGCCCCGCCCCGGGTCGCAGGGACATGGCGGAGATGTGCAAGGGCGTGCAGCACCCCCTCCGCGGCCTCTTCCTCCGCAACTACCTGCACCACATGACGCGGGACCGCCTCCTGCAGCCGCTGGCTCACGCGGCGGCTCGCGACCCCGTCGATGTGGACCAGGACCTGGACGAGGAGGGAGCGGGAGAGGACGCGCGCCTGACGGTGGTGAGGGGCGACTGCGGTGTGGCGGAGGGTAACGCACGGGCCGATGCAGCAGCGGCTCGACGTGCTCGCGGTGCCGTGTGTGCGCAGGTGGACGCCCTCGAGTTCCTGATGCTCAACTTCGTGGAGATGAACAAGCTGTGGGTGCGGATGCAGCAGCAGGTCGGGCCGGGGGACCTGGCGCGCCGGGAGGCCGAGCGCCGGCAGCTGGAGGACCTGGTGGGGAAGAACCTGCAGGCCATCAGCCAGCTGGACGGCGTGACGCTGGAGATCTACGCCCGCAGCGTGCTCCCGCGCGTCTTGGACCAGGCGAGTCGGCGCGTGGGGTGGGAGGGTTTGGACAAGAGGCCGAAACTCGCGTTTGCCCAAAGCTGAGTGATGGCTGACGGGCTGACGGCAGGCTCTCTCACCTCTCCTGCACCCCGTGCACCCCCTGCAGGTGGTCGCTTGCCAGGACGTGATTGCGCAGCAGTATCTGATGGAATGCCTCATCCAGACCTTCCCGGACGAGTTCCACCTGCGCACGCTGTCGACGCTGATGGGCGCCATCCCGAGCCTCCAGCCGGGCATCCGCCTGCACGCCGTCATCGGGGGCCTCCTGACGCGCTTGGGCGAGTTCGCCGCCAAGGGGTCGGAGCACCTGCAGCTGTTCCGGGAGGTGGACGCGGCGGTGCAGCTGGAGCGGGCGTGCAAGGACATCATTGAGGGGCCCATGGGCACGAGCATGCCCGGCGCCGACCTTGTCAAGCTGCACATGGCGCAGCTGCGGTTCACGGCGTCCATGGCGCCCACGGACACGGCCCGCGCCGAGCGCATCCTGCAGAGCGCCGCCAGCCGCCTGGCGTCGCGCGCCGAGAGCGGCGCCGGCGTGGACGGGGCCTGCATGGGGGAGGTCGTCGCCCTCCTGCAGGCCGTCGTCGACTGCTACGGCGTCTCGCAGGCCCTCGCCATGGAGCACTTTCTCTCCCTCCGGTAACAACACTGCGATGACGGTCAGGGACGCCGCAGCCCGATGCCCATGGCCGCGCCCCTCACGCCTCTCGCGCCCCCGCAGGTCTGTGCTGTCCTTCCCCTGGCAGTATGACCTCGCCGTGGCATTGGTGGACAATACCCTGCGCATTGGCAAGGAGGTCTTCGGCCTGGAGGCTGCCACGGCTCTCTACGACCTGCTGGCGCCTCTCATCGCGGACCCACCCGGGCCCAACCTGGGCGGATCGCCAGCCCAGAGCGGCAACGTGGCTCGCGTGTCTCGCGATTCAGGTACCTGGGGGGCGCACGCGCGGCTGCCTCGCGCCGTCTGACGTGGGTGTGACCCTGTGTGCCGCCCCGGCCACCCCCGCAGCCGCCTACAGCGTGCACGGGGTGCCCTCCCCGCACCCCATCTCCAGCCCGCGCGTTAGCGCCCCCATCCGCGGCCCCCAGTCGCCCTTCTCCCCCCACGGCTCCGGCCTGGTTTCAGGCGGCTGGGCCCCCCGCCAGCCCCAGGCCCTCAGCACGCCCTATGCCCCCGGGGGCGGCTTCTTCCGGGGATCCATGGTGGCCGGGTCCCCCGAGTTCCTCGAACAGCAGACCCAGGTCGCCAAGCTCGCCCACCTCCTCGCTGCCCCCGGTGAGCGCAGTGTCTGTCACCCCACATCGCCCACGGCAACCTACGGATCGCCGTCTGCCTGCTAGTCGGACGTTTGAACTTCTGTCGTTACGCAGGGGACGCCCAGCTGCTGGAGGTGTACCGCGTGGCGTTCCGGGCGCTGGTGGAGGGGGGCCCCTCGCGCGTGGGGGTGACTCTGGAGCCCCTGGCGTTCCTCGGCATGCCCCTGGCCCGCCGCAGCAAGGCGGACAAGGAGCTGTGCCAGGAGGCCTTTTACTTCGTGCTCCAGGCGAGGCAGGGCTTTGGTCATGGTCGTCTAGCCATGCCACACGGACGTGGCAGCAGCGCACTCGCTGGCAAAGGCGGCCACTTCAATAACTCGATTTCCTTCTCCGCAGGTGGGCCAGGCCCTCGTGGACGCCCCCTGCCCCGACCAGGGCATGCGCGTCATGCTGCGTGCGGCCGTCGCCGCGTCCCAGGGGGGTGCCCCCGAGGCCGTCGTCTACACCATGCTCGAGGAGGCGTTCGTGGTGTTCGAGGACCACATCACCGGGCAGCGGATGCGCCTGGAGACTCTGGGGCAGATGGTCGGGGCGCTGTGCGCGTGCCCGTCGCTGGTGAGTGTGCAGTGTGGGAATGCGGCCCCCGTTCGTGCTGTGGCTGGCATGCGGCAGACCCACCCGCTCACCCCTGCTGGCAGGACAAGGACACGAGGGACACGTTCGGGGCCCAGGTGCTGTCCTATGCGGGCCTCTTCCTGAGGCGCGCCGACCAGTGCAAGGCGGCCCTGATGGTGTCCCGCGTCTTCTGGTGCGAGCTCGCCAAGAACGGCGCGGGGGTGGCCCGGAGCCTGGAGAGGGCCCTGCGCGCGTGTCAGAGACTGGAGGCGCAGCAGCTGGGGGCCCGCCGGGAGCACGACACAACCCCGGCCGCGATGTACTGCGCGGGTGCGTGCGAGGGCCGGGGGCGCGAGTGCTTTCAGGCGAAGGGTGGAGTCCGAGTGCGGCAACTGGCTCTGGCGTCCGCGCCTGCAGTGCTGCAAGCCATGCAGGAGCGCAGGAGCGAGGGGTGCGAGGAGGTCACGGATGCCATGGTGTCTGGAGTTGTTGCCCAGGTGGAGGAGGCTCTGCAGTCGGAGCACGTCCAGCGGGACGCAGAGCTGGCGGCCCTGTGCCAGCGCGGTGAGGGGCCGTGACGCGGGCTTCGGCCGGAGAGCGGATTGGGTGCAGCCAAGCGTTGCGACCGGTTTCCCATGGTTTCCCATGCTTCTCTTCCGCAGTTGTCAAGATGGCCAAGTAGTGCGATGGAGTGGGCGCACAAGAGCATATATGTGTTGAAAGCAGCGGCGATAGAGCATGTGTAGACTGTAAACCACGCTAACGCAGGGGGCGATGTCTGTGACCCCGCGCGTGGCGCTGGACATGCCAGCAAGGGCCGACCTGCCCCACTAACTGACGCCCTGCCCTCATCTGCACCCTGCGTTGTCATGAGCGAAAGTTCTTCAGGTCCCTCAGAAACTCCGTCACAAAGTCCTGGTCGATGAACGACGCTACGTCAGACGCCGCTCCCACCCAGGGCCCCAAGTCGACGTCATGAAGGGACGGGGGTTCGTCGCCAGCAAAGAGGTTGCTGCGGAGGGGCACACCGAGCGACCATGTGAGACGGAGGTGACAGATCGTGACGGGGCTGTTGTGGCAGATGGGCAGGGCTCAGACGGGCCACGTCTCATGTGGCGCGTGCCCTCAGCCAGCAGAGCGTAGTGCTGAGGTTCTTCTCGCCTGACCAAAGGAGGCAGGGCGTCGGGGCTACGCTCGGCGGCAGGACCGGGTGGGCCGTGGGCCGCATCTGGCACAGGAGTCTCGGACGAGGCGGGCAGCAGCGTCCCTGCGCGTCTCAGAAGGGAAGCATGTCAGGCCTTTCAGCATGGCACTGCGCTCAAGCGGGCAGTGGCGGGCCTGGCTGCCCCACCTACAAAGGGGACGCTTTGTGGCGGGGGATCCAAGGGCACCACGCGTGTCCTGACGTCTGTCCGAAACTGCTGCACCTCGTGGGCGCCAGGAAGCGTGTCCGGCTCAGCCTACGAGGGAGGTGGGGGTGGATGCTGGAGTGCGGAGCCCCTACCCATCGGCAAGGCGCATGCCGCATGTCCAGGTGTACCCACGCCCACCTGCGCCACCACCGGCGCCTCCTTGCGCTTCCCCAGAGCCACGGCCACGGCGTTGGCAGCGTCCCCCTGCTTGGAGAGCTTCTGCAGCGTCCGCCGCGGCCACCGGGGGATGCCCAGGCGCCGGCAGACCCGCTTGAGCGTCGTGGGCGCCACGCCCAGCTCCGCCGCCGCCTCCTTCAGGCCCAGGTGGAAGTGAGGCTCCAGGTCCTGCATCATCAAGCGCTTCCCCACGTACCCCGACTCCTTCTCCTCCGCGTTGTCCCCGTCCGCCCCGCCCTCGTCGTGAACCCCTGGCAACGCGCGCTTGCGGGAAGAGGAATTCCTGGGAGCAAGCCACGAGATCTCTGCCGTCCGCTCACGGCACCGGCACCAACGCACGGCCTGCACGTCCCGTCAGCCGCGCTCGCTGATCACTTGATCGCCTTCCACAAAAGGCCGCCGTGCGTGCTCCCGTCGGTTGCAGTGTCCACCATGTCGAGCGCCCCGTCTTCCCCCAGGTGCACCTTCCACGACCGCTGGCGCGTCTCCTTCGCTCTTGCCTCCCCTCCCCCTGCCATGCCCAGGCTCTCCGCCATGCACAGGGCCTTGCGTCGCCCGGCGTCCTCGCCCGAGTCCATGAGGCTCCTCTGCGCCACGTCCGTCGGCGGTGGGCTGCTGTCCTGGTTCAGCGACGGGCTCGAGAGGTCCTTCGCGAGCCTGAGGCCCATGTGCATGACGGTCGTGTTTGGGTCGCACGTGCGAAGGCTGTTCTTCTGCAACGCCTCGCTCATCCTCTGAAACACATCGGTGAAGGATAGCTGCCGCTCCATGCTCATGACCTGCGCATAGCAACACGTGGCCTTTGTTCACATCACGGCCAACGCCAGGGATGCCTCGCTGCCCTGCGCCGCCAGGTCCCGTCGCACCTCGAGGACGGCGAAAGGCGACGAGGCGTCTTCCGCGTCTCTTGCCTCTATCTCATAAACGGGAATGACCATTGTGGAGTAGATGCTGCAGCGCCGGGCATCCTCCACACGCCCATAGGTCCTGCGGGCGGATGGCGGCGGCAGTTAAACGAGCGCCGTCCGAGCCAGTCGCAGCACGCCCACCGCGGCAGGATGGCGGTGGCCCTCACGACTTGTCGTAGCCCTGCACGTTGTGCGTCATCTCCGGCTCGCCCGTGGCCATCACCCGGCCGATGGCACCCATCGTCTGCGACGGGCAGAGTCCAAACCTTCATGCGATCAAGGCACGCCGATCGATATCGGTCTCATCAAGTGCTTGCGACTTGCCTCCGGACTGCTGAAGTCCACGGTGAACTTGTATCGGCAAGAGTAGCATCGGTACAGCGCTAGCATGTCCCCGGAGCCGAGAAGCGCGAAAGGCGTGTCCTTCGTGTGCATGAAAGACGTCCCATGGGCTCCTATCCCGAGCAGCCAGAACTGGGACGCGAGGCACAAGGGTGGTCCTTGAGCAGTGGTTGAAAGGGCGGGTGCCCAGCCGCCCAGCCGCGCGACATTGCCAGGCGCTTGTCACAGAGATTCACGCACCTGACCCAGAAGTCCCGACGACATGTCAATGCAAGACAGGAGCAGGTCCCCAAGAGCGCCTCGAAGGGCAGTGACCTGCGTCGCGACCCCGGGCAGGAGGCGGGCGGGCAGTGACTTGCAAGGTGACGGACATCGCTACAGTACATCGCTAGATTGCTGCGCGGACGATGCGCCCGAGCCAGCGGCCGCGCAAACTGCTTTGGTGAGGCGCGGCGGGCACCTGCTCCTGGCCGCGCTCGCATGCGCGCCGCGCCTTGTCCAGGGACATCTCCATCGAGAAAGACAGGTCAGGTCCCACGCCACGCTCAGCGCGCCGGTGTTGCGGCTCTCATCCGGTCCGGCCCCCGTAGCAGTGAAAAACACAAAAAAGGGGCGAGAACCTTGTCAATCCAGCCGCGTCGCTACTAAGGGGGTACAGATCGGAAGCATGCGATCAGTCGTGTGGAGGCGTTTCGGCGCACGGGTGACTCCCCAAGTGAAGCATGTTTCTGACTGTCGGGGTTAAAAAGCGCTCGCCGGTCGCCGGGTCGGGGTCGTTGAGACCGCCGCCGATCCAGCAGAGCCGCCCCTTCACCCATCTTGCCCGCTAAACAGGGCGTAGACCTTTCAAGAGTCGGCAGCACCCAGGAGACTGGGGCGGGATGCCCAAAGCGAAAGCGGGCGCGCAGGGGGAGCACGAGGACGACTTTTACGCCATCCTCCAGGTCGACCGGGACGCTGACCGGGTGCGTGTGGACAATCCTCGCTGAGAGAGAGAGAGCTCGCGCTGTGTGGCCGGCTGATGCCCGCACTCCTTACCGCAGGACACGATTCGCAAAGCTTACCTGAGACTTGCGCTGGCGCTCCACCCCGACAAAAATTCCGGAGACGAACAGGCCAAGCAAAGGTTCCAGAAACTCCAGGAGGTGTACCGTGTCCTGAGCAGTCCAGAATTGAGGAAGGCATACGATGACTTTGGCCCCAGCGCGGTCGACGCTTCAGGTGCAGCACCGTGCGCAGTTGGCTTCATTGGCTCCAACTGCATCTCTGCATCCCACCCCTGTACGCGCTGGTGGCTCACCATGTGCCGTCGCACGTCTCCGCAGAGAGCGACTTTGACGGCCTGGCCGCCTTCTTCAGGACTGCGTTCCGGCAGGTCAACGAGGCAGAGATCGAGTCCTTTGCCCAGGCGAGCGCTGAGACCTGGGAGCCGGCGCCCGTAGAGGGGAAGGGACGCACGCAGCAGATCCGCGTCACATCATGCGTGTCCCGACGTCGCAGACGTACCGGGGCAGCGACGAGGAGCGCGGCGACCTGCTGCGCTTGTTTGAGGAGAAGGGCGGCGACATGGGCGAGGTGTTTGACTTCCTGATGCTCAGCAGGCCTGACGTGGACTCGCACCGGTTTGCCGATGCCATCGACGAGGCCATCGGCCAGGGCAAGGTCAAGTCTTATGCGCCATACAAGCGTTGGAGGCAGGTGGGCCGGCGCAACTTCGTTTGGCTGCCGTGCTTGCATAAGCCGAGCCAAGCCTGCCGAGCTTGGCCCGCTGTACGGCTCTGCAGAAGGTCGCCAAGACGCCGCGGCCAAAGAAGGACCCACTGGCGGCCCCCGAGTCGAGGGGAGAGGGGCCAAGCAAAGGGGGCGCGCTGGTCCACGCCATTCAACAGCGACGCGGAGAGCGGGAGCGGGCGTTCGACATGCTGCTTGCTAAGGTGACCACGCGAAGAAGCAGTCGGCTGATGCTCCACTGGCCCAGATGCAGAGCTACCAGTGGCGCGCCCCAAGCCCTCCGCAGTACGAGGGTGGGGGCCAACCAAAGGGGGGCAAACGCAGTCGGAGGGAAAGGGAGCCGACGGAGGAGGAGTTCCAGGCGGCGCGGAGGGCGATGGAGGAGAGGGGCACGAACAGCAAGATGGGGAAGGAGCAGAAGTCACGCGAGCCTAAGAGGAGGAAGTAAGTTAAACAGTGCTGCCCCCTTGCGCCTCAGTCCCGCTTGGCCACTGGCTCGAAAAAGTGCTTCCATGCCCCCCTGCGGGTAGAGGGATGCGGCTTGGCCGTGTTTGCCTGCCGGAGGGTTGGCCCAGGCCGACCCTGCCCGAGCCTGCCTGCACCTGAAGTAAATGGCGAAGGACCATGCGGAGAGCACCGCGGCCGCCCACAGCACGACGAAAGAGACCACGACGACCGCGTCCCTGCAAGGGGGCAGGGGCATGGCAGTGGCGAATTCCGAGACCCCGACAAGGCGCAGCTTTCTGCACTCCTCTCCCTCACCTCCTGCCCGGGTCATGGAGCCCCAGCCGCCGGACAAACGCTTCGGCGGGGTCCCGCAGGTACAGGAGCGTCGTCATGGCCGTCATCTGCGCTTGCGGCAGCCAGCCCTCAGCGCCGCGGATTCAGCGCCGCTTGCCACCACTCCCGCGGCTTCGTCACGCGCTCGCCTGGAAGGCCGTCTTCCACTTGCCGAAGGAGTTCACTTTCACGGCCTTGTGGGCCGCCTCCGAGGACGCTGCCGCCCACTCCCGCAGGGCCGACATGGTGATCTCGCGGCTGATCATGATGGCCACAGGGAGAGCCATGGCATGCACGGTGATCGGGCGCGGGGGGGATGTCGCCAGCAGGACGAGGGCCGTAGCCACCATCACCTTGTCCGCGACTGCAACGCAACGGCGGAGCGTGGGACATGCGACGTGTAAAGGACCGCGAACAGACATGCAAAGGACAAGGCACATCGATACCGACTTCGGGTGGGCCTCACCCGCGAGCGAGCACACCGCTCGCTCACCTGGGTCGAGGAAGGCGCCGAACTGGGAGACGAGCCCCAGCATCCTGGCCAGCTGCCCGTCGGCCCAGTCGGTCAGGGACGCAAGCATGAAGGTCGTGGCGGCCAGGAACGAGTTCCACTCGCGGAGGCTGCGGGCGGGCGAAGGGCGGCGTCCTCACCGCATGCGACAGTTAGGTTGCACCCCCGGCTGAGGGAAAGCCTCGCCGCGGCCGCCGGCGCAACGTGCCGCGCGAGCAGGAGGCAGACATGCGCGCGTCTGACCTCGGCACGTCGTTCACGAAGAACCAGAAGAAAAAAGGCACCATCACTATGCGTGCGAACGTGAGGACGTTCGGGATGGTCCACACCGTCTGCGCAACCTCCTTCGGCCTCTGCGGCGCGACAGTTCGGATGTGTAGTGAGACTCGATGCTCAAAAAAGGCCTACGCGTCCTGTTGTCTGAGCACATGCGTGCGCAAGGGCCACGGACCTGTTCCTGCACGGACTTGGACCTCGCTGTCCTCCTGTAGTACTCGGATCGCCTATCTATCGTCGACGTCACATCCTCGTTCCCAAAGCCAACGAGAGGCACTCGCTCGGTTGCCGGCTGCATCCGTGCGCGGGGCACGACCGTCCTTGCCGGGGCGGTGCCCTAATTTGTGTTAAACGCGTCGTCCCAGGGTTTCAAGCTCCTCAGCGCATTGGCTTGATGAATACGAGTCTCCGTGGTCGCCCGATGCGCTGCTGAAGAGGGTGCGCGTCGAGCAGGGCACTGGCATCGCACGGAACTGGCGTCCGTTGTTAGCAGGCCCAGCCGCGCCCTTAATGGACACAGTGACTCCCGTGCGCCTCAATCAGCCACCTCGAATTCGCAGACGTCGCGAGAACCCGCAGCGCGGCCTGTGTGGTGCGGCCCAGCACAGTCTGAGCAGGGGCGGAACCACGCTGCGCGGCCCCGACACCGCCTTGATCAGCAGCAGAGCGCGTGCCCAAGCAGGAGGGATTAACATGGCTCCGGTATGCGGGGCGGGGCGCTGCAGGGATGACAGGGAGGAGGTGGCTCAGGAGGACGCGGACCTCGAGGTCGGGACCCGGACCCACGCGGCGCCGACAGCCGTCCCTGGCCCGTGCGCCTGTCACATTGCTCATTTCTCAAACGTCCTCCCCTCCGCAGAGTCCCGCCAAGCGGCTGAACATCAGGGGACTCGGGGGATTTGAATGCACGCCTGTGCGCACGCGCAACGGTGAGGCGGGGTTTGAGCCCTTCGACGGGAGCGAAAAATTCCTGCATCGGAGCGCCAGTGCACGATCTTTACCTCGCAGGGGCGGCCTACAAGCGCTACCAGACCATCAAGCAGCAGCCCTTAACCGAGCGCAACGGCGATGCACACATGGAGGACGCGGTTCCCAGGCCTGTGGCCGAGCCGGCGGGGTGAGGTCGCCGGTCGCGCGTCGCCCCGGCATCCTCAACGTGCGCCTTGCCCGTGTTCATCGCCCATTCCGTCACCTGTCTTGCAGGGACCCTGCGGTCCCCATGCCTGCCCAAGAACCCGCATCCAAGCACGAGGACATCGCCCCCGTCGTGCTCCCGGACGGCCCAGAGCCGACCCAGGTCGAGATCCAGTACCTGGCGACCGAGGAGCTGACGCCCTTGGATGACCCGGCCTCTGCCGTCACGGCCCTCCCCGACCAGCTCGCTTCAGAGGACTGGGCACGAGCGTTCGACGCGCTGCTGACCCTGCGACGGCTCGCCGTCCACCACGCTGACGTGGCTGGGTGCGTGTCGACGACTGGGTGTTGTGACGGGGGCGCCGTCCCTGGGCAGGGCCGGTGTGATGACAACAGCCATCCCCATGCACGCAGGTCGTCCATGGAAAGCTGGTTGGCGCCTGTGATCCGGCTGGTCTGGTCCCCACGCTCCCAGCTGAGCAAGGCGGCGCTGCTGTGTGCCCGGGACCTGGCCGCAATCCTGGGAGCTGCCCCGTCGCACCTCGACGGAGGCGGGCTCGAGGACCCGTCCACCAGTCTGCTCCACCAGATCCTGCTCAAGGCCACGTCGACGGACAAGAAGTTTGTCGTGAAGGAGGCGGAGGCGACGCTGGGTGCCCTCGCGAGGGGACTGCCCCTGGAACAGGTGTGGACATGCACGCAGTGGGGTTGGGACGACTAACGCTTGCCGCCTCGTTCAAAGGTCCGAGAGTCGGCCACGGCTGGGGTTGGTTCTCGCAGACCGTCGAGCTGCTAGCGCCCTACGCGGTGCGTCACAAGAACTTCAAGGTTCGCGGGAAGGCGGGCGCATGCATCGCTGCCGTGGTGGTGGAGGCAGCGGCCATCGACGACGGGTGCGTTGCGGCAGCGCCGCCCTCGTATCGCAGCCCCATGCAGCGCCATGCCGCATGACGCTGAGCCCCGTCTCGGGCGCGCTCGCAGACTCTTGGCCCGCTTGAGGGAGCTCGCGTCGTCCCTGATGAACGACAAGGTCCCCGAGGCAAGGGACGCCGCGCGGAAGATGGGCAGCAAGCTTGCCGGGCAATGAGCTGCGCGAGGTTGGTGCATGGTTGGCCGCATCACTGCCTCGGGTTGAACATGCGCTGGATGGCCTCGGGCTCGTAGTCCGTCTCAGCCAAGCTGGCGATGCGGGCGCTGGCCCGCACAGCTGCCCTACGTGAGGGCCGGAGGGCAGCCGGGCTGCGGGCAGAGGGTGGCGCCATCACAGCGGGCATTCGCCGGCAACGAGCAGAGGACGGGACAGCTCTGCAAGGGTAACTCGCCTGGCCTCCGGGGACGGCTGCGGGCCCCTCGTCAGGACCCTCTTGGCTCTCCGCCCCTGGGTCGCCACCGGTGCCGCGGTTCCCTGCGCATCCCCTCCTCCCTCATCGTTCTCTTGCACGGTCTCTGGAGCAGCGGACTTGCCACGACGCCCGCGCGCCCCCGCTGCGGCCGGCAGAGGCATGGCCGCAGCCACGCTGACCTCCGCCTCCCGCCCCTGCACCTCCGCGGCCTGCGCCCGTGCCGTCCTCGTCCGTGTCCCAGCCGCCGCCTGCGCCTTCCGGTCCAGCGCGCTCAGAGCGCGGAGCTGGTTGCGCGCGTCGGAGCGCAGCGATCGGCGCGGGTTGGCCAGGAGAGCCTGCGACCCTCTCTCGTCCCCCGACCCCGCCCGCTCCTCGTTGCCATCATCCCTTTCACTTGCGTCCTTCTCTTGATCAGCCCCAACCGACTCCTGCGGGCTGGCCTCCTCCGACTCGCTGGATTTGGCAGCGGCAGCCCGCCCTCGCCCCCTGCCCCGCCCTTGCCCCCTCCCACGCCCTCGGCCCCTTCCCCGTCCCCTTCCCCGTCCCCGCCCCGCCGGCACTCTGTCCGACATTTCCGCGTCCGTCTCGGAGTCCGAGTCGTCCGAATCAGACTCGGTCTTGTCGAGGGTGGTGTCAGAGGCGCCACGCCCTGACGTGGACGGCACGCCCAAGCCGTCCGCCTCGCCTGCCTGCCTTCCATCGCCCGGGACCCCACATCCCGCCTCCATTTGCTGCGCCGGTGACGCCACTGTCCCCTGTCGGCCCCCCTTCGAGGCCAGGGCGCTACGGGCCACATCCAGCTCGGCGGCGATTGCGTCGCGTTGCGCGATCGCCTCCATCAAGGTCGCCTCCCGCGCCTGCAACATGACCCTCTGCAGCTCGTTCTGCTCCTTCAGCTCTTTCATCTGCTCCCTCAGCTTCTCCGACACCTTCCGCTCCTCCTCCACTTGCTCTTGCAGCCGCAACACCTGCCAGAGGGGTGCTGGGGCAGACGTCATAGTGCAGCCTCGCGCCCACGCTGGCCCCGCACCAAAGTGACCGCGACGTTAGCCCTCGACAAGCCAGATGGGCATGCCGGGGCGACTTGGCAGCTGTCCGCCCCCCCCTCACCGCAGGCAGCCCAGCTTCGTCCCGGCCCACAGACGCCCACATCTCGTCGGTCGCGTCGCAGGTGCGGGGGAGCTGCTCTGCAGTCGCGCCCACGGTAGGCGCGCGAGATCCGGAGCCCGGTCCGCAGGTCCCTGTGGCGCCTGGGCTCGCACGCGACCTGCAGTGGCAGCGAGCGGTGCAAGGATGCCCACCCGCACGTCGACGGGGGCAAGAAGGCCCCAGCGGGGCAGAGCCGAGAACCGCTTCACCTCAAGAACTGCAGCTCGTCCTGCAGATCCGCAATGAGCTCCCGTGCCTCCGCCAACTCCCTCTGAAGCGCCTGGACGGCGACAGGCGGGAGCCTGCAGGGCACGGGATTGCACGTGAATACGCCGCTGACAAGATGATGATTCCGAACACCCAGACAGTCCCCGTGACCCCGCCGCCCTCGCCTCTCCCCCTGCCGCGTGCGCCTCTGTCGCCCGCCGTTGGGCTTCTCGCTCGTGCCCTCCCCATCCCGCCCCACGCCCAAATCCACTCCCAGATCGTCCTCCAGCTCACGCAAGCGGCGCTCTGCGAGACGCAGAGGCGTTCAGTCTTCTCTACGCTCCCAGTTGTGCACTGCCACAGGCAGTCAGTTCCACCGATTTGTCCAGAGCCCTGGCTGCCTCACCCAGCCGCGCCTCGTACTCGTTTTCCATGTTCTCCAGCACCTCCCGCATCTCGTCCGCGACGCGACCCCGCACCTCAGCCTCGGCAGATGCCAGGTCGCGCTCCAGGGCCACCACCCGCTCCTGCAGCGGGCACGGGGCAAACTGTGACAGCCGCGGGCGGTGGCAAAAGCGCCAACGGCATGTTCTAGCACGCGCCGCCGCCCCTCGCCTGCAGGGCCCGGTTCTCCAAGTGCAGGTCCCCGCACTCCTCCTGCGCCGCCCGCAGCTGGTCACGCAGGTCGGCCTCGGCCACGCCTGCGTCCGCGTCCGTCGGAGCCGCGCGCTTCCGGCGCTCCCCCGCGCCTCGCCGGCTCGCCACCACCGCCTTGGCCACCGTGCAGCTCCCCTCCACTCTCCGTCGCTTGGTTGGCGGCTCCTCCTCTGGTGGCGGCTCCGGTGACCCCGCCTGTGGCACGGCAGGAGGCGACTCGTTGCAGCGACGACACGGCGCACGCGTCGCGCAGCTTTTCACCTCTCGCATCGGCCCTCACCAGCGTGGCTGCCATGTTGATCTTGCTGGCCAGCGCCGCGTACTTGAGCACGTGGGACGTCTCGTCGTACTCGGCGGGATGCGGGGACACACACGTGACAAGGGTGACGCGCCCCCACCCGTGGAGTACGTCTCGAAACAGGCGCGTGATCTTGGACTCCCTGCGGACGGAGAGCGGCGGGCCTGGAGCTGCTCACAAGTTGGATGCCGCAGCGACTGCGCCACTGGGAAGCACGAGCGCCTGGAGACACGGACAGGCCGCGTGAGCTCACCGGTAGGGTATCATCACGGCTTGGCGGCGGTCTTTGTCCTTGCCAGCGTTCTGGCTCGCCCGCAGCGCCTGGAGGCAGCGCCCCAGCGTCATGAGCGACGAGTTGATGCTGATGGCCTCCTGCAGCCGCGTTCCCCTCGTCTGCGCCCTGCAGTCCACCCCAGGGAACAAAGCACGATCGCTGCGCACGCCTAGCGGCCGTGACGCTTCTCCAGCCCAGGCATGCACCCGTCCCAGCCCCGCGCACCGCGCGACACGCTCTGATCCCGCCAGGTCCACGAAGCTGAGCTTGCTGAGGCGCGCGCCGCCCGCGTCCACGAGCGTCACGGTGAAGACCGAGTGCGAGCGCGACGACTGGTAATTGAGCGCCGTCTCTGCCTTCCGTCGGCTGGCGCCCCCCTGCTGCACCACCCTCCGCGC
This sequence comes from Protoeuglena noctilucae, assembly GCA_958009085.1. Classification (NCBI taxonomy): domain Eukaryota; kingdom Viridiplantae; phylum Chlorophyta; class Pedinophyceae; order Marsupiomonadales; family Marsupiomonadaceae; genus Protoeuglena; species Protoeuglena noctilucae. The sequence goes on from OY253684.1 coordinate 256,225, forward strand.
CTGCTGCGGTGTGGTCACGTCGACCTCCGTCAGCCCCTGCACGTACACCCGGCCCTCCTTGTCCTCCTTCAACCTGCAAAGGCAACGAGCGTCTTGGCAGTGCCTCGGTTGGCGGCCAAATGACGCTGTGATGCCCCGGACCTATGAGCAACCCACGCACTTGAGCCTGGAAGGGAGGCCGTCTGCGTCCCGGCCCTTGGACAACAAGTCATACAGCTGGTCGTTGTACACCTCGTAGTTGGACACCACCACGCGCAGTCCCTGCTTGCTCTTCTCCATGGCCACCTGTGGGGGCAGGGGCCGGGGCGTCGGGGCAACCTGCGGCAGACGCAGAGGGTGCAGCGGGGTCAGACTCGGCGCGACGGCACTCACAGCGATGAGGTCGAAGATGCGCTGCAGGGCGCGGGGCAGGATCCCCGGGGCTGCGTCGGTGCCCTCCACGGTGAAGGTCTTGCCGCTGGCCGTGACGCCGTACGCGAAGAGGACGAAGTGCCGGCCGCTGTGGGAGACGAAGTCGTCTATCAAGGGCCGGGCCGTCAAGTCAAAGAAGTCACCCTGCCCCACCTGCAGCGAGCGAGTGCGGCACAGCGTCGCAGCCGGGTTCATACGCCCGGCCCCGCAGTCGTTGGGCCACACAGGGCAGCGATCGTCACCTCTGACCCGCAGACGCAGGAGAAGTTGTGCTGGCTGCTGCGCTCGCCAGCCCTGTACCCGAGGGACGTCTCGGGGGCACGCATGGAGACTGGGGGACGGCGCAGGGGCAATGTATTGCTTGTCGGCATCCGAGGTCCAGAACATTCGTACATCACCCTGACCATGGCGCTGCTCACCGGTCTTGCTGTCCAGCGCCTCGATGCACGATGATGACGCCGTGTCGGGGAGGGGCCGGATGCGAAGCACCACCTGCCAGACCACGCGAAACAGTGGTTCGCGCGATGCATGCTCGACGACGCCCAGTGCACTGCGCGGGCCACGACTCGCCTGCATCCTCTGAAGCTCAACCTCGCTCGATTCCCGCGCTCCCGCGACGGCCCGCGCCTGGCTCTGAGGGGCTCCACGCCGGCCCTGCCGACTCTTCGCATTCGACATCGCTTCCCTTTTGGCTTTCCGAGGAGGCCCAGTGCGCCCCGGGGAGCGGAGGACATGGCCTGCAGGCGGGCAGAAGGCACGATTTGAGGACCCCTGGCGCTGGGACCAGAGGCGCTGAATTCGCGCTTGACACGGCAACATTGGTTTCCAGCGCAGATCGTACCATCGGCTGCATCCTCGAGCGGGCCCAGCTCTGATTCCGCGCTGTCCTTGCGAACGGCCCGCTTCGCCTCTGGGGTGAACTCCAAGATCCTGGGGCAGCAGAAGGGCGGTCGCTTGCAGCCACGCTGACAAACACACGCGATCTCGAGCGGATGCAAGGCCCGCTGGTCGACATCTCACCGCGGCCTCAGCTCGGATAGACGGCCCATTGGGCTAACACCGTCGACGGGCACGTCCATGGCGACCCAACCAGGCCGCGGACCGCGCACGCGACGATGCCCCTCGTGATTGGGACGATCGGATGTCCTCGGAGATCAATGCGTCGCCCTCTCTCGGCGCACCGGGGGCCCCGTGCGTTCAAACCTGTGCGCATGCAACAACCTCGCCGTCCGGCCCCCATACGCCTGTTATTGTCGACCAAAAGGGCACATCGGCATTTCCAAAACGAAGTGGATGAGTGGGGGGGGGGTGCCGCCTGCTGGGACGCGCGGGATAGCCGGCATTTGCACTGGCTCACCTGAGAGGATGACAGCGACGAGCGCCGAGGTGCCGGAAGCTAGCCGCAGCCCTCCCTTCGCAGGCATGATTGCGAGCAGAGTCCGTGGAGGATGGTTTCGGCAGCGGTCGCCGGGTCGGCGCCAGGCAGCTGGCGTGTCAGGAACACCTGCCCCAAAACGCGCGATGGCTGATGGCTGGCGCTATCCTGGGGCTAGCAACAGAAACAGGAAAGGAACAGCTCTCGTAAACACGCAATTGCAGCCGCAAGCGTCGAGAGGAAGGGAGCGTGCGACTTTGGCAGCCTTGCCGGCCGGCAGAAGCTGCACAACAGGACTCTCAACACAGCGCGCGGGGAGGCGTGGTGACGAAAGCCATCTTACTTAGGAGGGATGCTCAAACGAAGGTAGCTTGCCGCGGCTCGTCGTGCCCGCTTGCAGCCGCCTTCCCTGGCCGCGCTGACTGCAGCCCCCGCGCCTATTTTGGCAGGAACTGGCTGCTGGACCGGGGTGCGGACGCGGGCACCTCATCAGACTCGGACTCGGACGCGGACGAGTCCTCGGGTGGCTCTGAGCCGAGGTGTGCCCTGGTCGTCATGCGAGCACGGTCCGGGGTGCGATGCCCATGATTCCTTACGTTCGCACCGCGTGCGCACCGGCAGGGTCTCGACGAGTGGGGACGGGAGCGACGCAGGGACCCCGGATGAGGACGCTGGGAGGGACGCTGAGAGCTCTGAAGACGAGGGGCGTCGTGAAGGCTCGTCTTCGGAGCAGGATGAGCTAGGGTCTGGTGATGACGTCGATTCCGAGGAGGATGATGACAGTGACGCAGCGGCCATGGAAGAGGTGTGTGATTGCGGGGACATGCCTGGCAGGCCTGATGGACTGTGGCGGCTGCGGCTGCGAGCTGCACAGACTGGTGTGCCGACGCAGGGCTTGTACGGGAAGCTCAAGGCGTGCGAGATGGTGCGCAACGCATGGTTGAACGACCAGGTGTGTCAGGGCGACGAGCACTGCGGTGGGGGAGGGGCATGCGAAGGGCTGCTGTGGGACACGCTTTCCCCACTGTGGCGCGTAACATAACACCCGCAGGCAAGTGACCTTCCTGCCAAGTTCAAGAACAAGATCTTCAAGTGTCGGGTCTGCATGGGGGCCGTGGTGCTCAACCCCAAGTCCATGCGTGACCACGTGGCCAGCAAGCGACACAGGTGCCGCCCCTCACGGCTCCCACGCCTCGCGGCTCGCTGCGTGGCGTGCCGATGACGCCCGCTCACCGACTCCCACCCCAGGAAAAACGTGAAGCGGTTCCCCTACTACCGGGACCCGGGCGAGCCACTGTTGTTTGCGGAGATGGTCACCGAGGACACCCTGGACCGATTCAAGGTGCGGCGTGGGACGTTGCGTGCGAGTGCTGTCAGGTGGGGGCTAGTGGCTGCTCTCAAACTGCCCGGCTGCCCCTTGCAGGCGGACAAGGAGCCCGTGGCTGGGAAGCGCCCAGCACACGGGTCCGACTCCGACGGTGAGGACGCGGCTGCCGGGGGGGATGGGCAGGAGAAGCCACGGAAGAAGGCCAAGCGCGCGAGGAAGGGGAAGCGGTGCGTGACGGCGTACCCCGCTCGCGCGGCCGGATCAGACGCCGCCGTTCAAGCAACGCCGCCCCGCACAACTCTGCTTCGCAGGCAGCGTATGGAGATGAAAGCCAAGCGAGAGGCGGCCAAAAAGGGGTCGTGACTCAACTACCAAGGTTGCACCTCGTGAGCCAGCCCGTCACATCTTGAGCGACGAGTCCAGCGCGCCCATCGTGCGCGGCGCAAAGGTCAGCCCGTGCACGAACCTCTGCGTATACACGAGCCAGGTGGAGCGTTGGGAGTAGCTTCATATGGCACCCGTAGGCTGGCATGCCCTCGCCTGCCGCACGCCTGCGCTCGCCTGGTCCTTGGGAGGCACGACCCACTCGTCTGTGAGTGGATTGAAGACTCCCACGCTCGGGGGCGCGGGTGGGATCTTGCGGCCCCTGGTCGTCTCCTCGAACATCTTGGAACGAGTGTTGCCCTGCCGCGGGCAAAGAACCCATCATCTTGCACCCGCGTTGCTCCAGCCTCGTCCGCGCCGCGCACACCTCGCTCCTCACCTGGGGCTGCACCATCCACTCTCCCATAATGGGGTTGAGCACGCCGTCCGGGCTGAGGTCCTTCCGGCCCCCGTCCGTCTGGAGGGAGTTGCCGTGCAGGCGGTATGCGGCCCTCGCCTCGGCCTCAACCCTGCAAGGCACATCGGTTGCTGGCCTCAGTCACCGCCGAACAGACTCGCACCAAACCAAACCATGTGCCCAGGCCTCGCTCGCCTGGCGGGGTACTGCCCGATGGGATCCGTCCGGGTCCCTGGATGCTGGGCGTCCTGGAACATCTTCTTCCCCGTGGACTTGGGGGCACTCATCTGCGCCTGCACCGGCGTGATGGGCCGGTCCTGGTTCGTGATGGGGTTCCACCGCGTCACGTGCAGGGGCTCCGCCTTCTTCTTCCCCGCCGTCGCGCCCTCTAGGAGGATGACCTGGCCGTCGTGCGTCCGACCTGCACGGATGGAAGCGGAATGGACCATGACGTTATGGGAAAAATCTTGGCCATATGGCAGAGGGCGTCGCCACTCACCGTATCGAGGAGTCTGCGGCCTGCCCGGCGAGGGCCTCGGCGATGGGGACGCCGGCGCGGCCGCGGGCGGAGAGACGGGCATGGCTGAAGCACTGCCCGAGGGAGAGGGCGCAAAGTGCGGCACAGCGCCTGCGAGGCTCTGGTAGTCACGCACCGCGTACTTGCGTCCCACCCTCTGCGCGTCCGCAGAATCCCTGCCTCGGCCTCAGGACCTTTCCATGTCATGCTCCATCTCATGCGTCCTCGGGACGTAGCTGCGAGCCATCCCTTACCTCGCAGCCTGGTCGTCTACAGAAGTCAGATTCTTGACTCCGCTCCAAGCCCGGGGCGTGCTGTGGTGCACGCGCACGCGGTGGTCGAAGAACGGACTGTCGCGAGCTCTGGGGGGGGTGGAGACGAGCAGCGTCACAGCCACGTCTGCGACGGGGCCGACACGGAAACAGTCTAACATGTGCTCTTACGTGGTGGGCCCGGTCCGCGGCTCGAAGTTCCCGCTGAAAGGCGCCATCATGAGCCGTCCCTGCAAGCAGCGCACCGTGTGTTTCCCAGCCCCTCCGAGCGCACGCGAGGCGGCAAGAGCCGCGGCCAGAGGGACGAATCGCGCCTACCTGCGAGTCGCGCATCACTCCTCTGCCCAGCACCTCCGGTCCCCCTGCGAAGTCTTGCATGCTGGGGGACATAGCTTATCACGCCGGAGCGCCCCAACCGGCTCCTCGCCTCCGGATTGCGATCTTGCAATAAGATCGCCTAAGGTCACAGCCGTTCCGGGTGCTTCTTTCCTGTGAGAAGCGGGAAATCGCTCGCTACACGTGGCATGCGGGGTCAACGATGAGCTCGCCTCCTCCTCGGCGGGGCCAAGAATACCGGCGCCCGCACCTTTGCAGTGCACACGATTGCTGCTGGTAATGCGGGCGGGCGTATCGAGTCCGCTTGACGACACTACGTGTGCTTGTCTTGGGCGCTCTCTCCACGCCGCGTTCCGTGAACCAAAGGGCGCGTTTTACGCACGTCGGAGTGTGTACGGGCAGAGAGTCGCGGGATGTATCATTTTCCTCGTCATCCTCGTCATGTGCGGGGGGGTTGCCCTGGCGCCGGCAAACACAAAACGGGCACAGCCGCAAGTACAGCAGGTCTTGGTTCCCCATACATGACGGAGAGTTTCGCGGCCACATTGACCTTTCACCCTCAGAAAAGAAAGAACCCAGCGACTTTGCACCATTGCGTGCACGGCAACGCGCTCCCTTCATCACCGGGCGTTCCGAAGGACAATAGTGCACAACGTTATACTTGGCCTCGTTGTTGGTGGGCTGCACGACGAGCTGCGCCCGGGGCTCTCATGGCTACCCTGAACGTGTGAACGGGCGCGTGCAAGCTGCGCCAGGTCCGTCGCGATGGCAATCGCGCCCTGACTATCAAGGGCTCCTCAAGGGCGCTGTGCTTGTCGTCGAGGGCACCTGTAACGGGTTTAGTCCTGGGTGCTTGGCGCTTCTCCATGTCCTGTGCGCTCCGGTTCAAAGAAAGCACGCGATGCGGCCATCGATCTTCGCAGGCGACAATGACAGCGGTCGCCTCCGGTGTCACAGATGGCCGGCCGGCCGCTCGGCGGGACAGGTCCCTGCGGTCGATGCCGGTTGCCCCCTCTGCGAGCACCTCCGAGGCTGGCGACAGCCGGGGATCCCGGTGAGAATGGCGAATGGACGTCCAGGACTCGATCGTAGTCGGCGGGCTGCGAGAATGTCATCGGGGAGTGCGGGGGGCGACATTCGCGCTGTTTTCGACTCCTGCGTGGTTCTGTGCGCGTCGCCGCAGGGCTGCTTCGTCGGCTGCCGAAACGGACGACAGCTTCAAGTCTATGGGGGGTCTTTTTCACCCCGCCCTCTCGCCTCGCCCGGTCTGGGGCGCTCGGCAGGTCCCGCCGGGGCTGCCCCGGCTCGACTTGGCGACCGTGATGCGGAAGAACGCCAAGGAGCCAGAGACGAGCGACGACAAGAGGGGTGAGGCTGGCAGAAAGAAAGCCTGTGCAGCATCGCTGGCAGCGGTCTCGAAGATGGACGCGCGCAAGCGAGCGCTTCCCCGTGCTCCCACCGCAGCTCCGGCGCCCAGGATCGAGGCACAGCACGCGAGCGCAGAGGCGCGCGCGTTGTCGCGTGTCTTGCAGGAGGCCCGGTCGCGCCCTCGGGGGGGGGCGGATGTGCCCACGCGGCAGCAGCGCGGCCGGAGCGTCGAGGGCGCGCCACGGTCACGGCCAGGCGCACTGCCGCAGGGGCAGACGTGGAAGGTCCTGGACCCCGTGGTGGCGGGCACACGCTCCGTGTCGCAGCAGCCCTCAGGGGGCAGCATGGGGCGTTTTGCCCCACCGCCGGCCACGAGTGGGGACACGGGCGTGGCGATTGCGGGTAGCAACGCAGCCAGGAGTGTCGGCCACGGCCACAACCGGGTGCGTGGCCTTCTGGAAACCATCGCTTTTTGGATATTTCGCGAGCAGTGCACAAAGCCCCCGCGCTTGTGTGGCGCACAATGCCATCCCTCAACGGCTGGTCTCGCAGGACTCGTCTTCCCCTGGCGCTCCGGCCAGCAATCACGCAGCAAATCGGTCCCCATTCGCTCATCGAGTGTCAAGCACGCACGGCAAGCCCAGCCCTGGCACCCTCAAGTCTGGAGGAGGCTACGCCAGGTGGGGTGGTGGCAACAGATGCTGTCCTGTCGATGCCCCCCTAGCCTGCACCATGAGACTAGTGTTTACCGGGCGTTAGTGTAGTACGACTAGCGCCCCTGCCTCTTCACTCGGTCCAGCCCCTGCTCGCAGTCGACGGTCGAGCGCTTCGCTGGCCATGGCTGATCGGGACCAGCATGCGACGATCGTGCATCAGCAGGCAGGGACCCGCTGGCATTCGTCATCCGGTGAGGAAGGGGGCCACGTGTGACGACTGCTGCTCCGGGATCCATCCTCGCGCTCAACACTCGCTGTTGCCGTCCCGTGCAGTTGCTGATGAGAGGAGCCCCGCCCGGAGGATTGGCGGTTCGTACGCGGCGAAGATGGCGTCGGCGTCCCAGAGTCCCGAGCCGGCGGCCCCACGGAGCCCTGCAAGCGTGGACGATGGCGGCCGAGGGGAGGGGCAGGTGCTAGGGATGGTGGGAGGGGAGAAGTCCACGGAAGGGACGCAAGGAGGCAGTGGAGGGGGGTGGTCCTTCACGGTGGCCGAGGCGCCCGTGACCCCGACGCTCGGTCCGCGCAGCGACGACGGTGCCGCACCCACGGTGGGCGCCGTGGCAAGAGCCGACGGGGGGTGGCACACCGAGCCCAGCGAAGCGGACGCTGCAGCTGAAGCAGCGGACGGCAAGGAGGCCGAGGCGCGTGGCAGCATTCAGGAAGCAAGCCGAGAAGGAGGGGCTGACGGTGTCACGGAGGGCGAGGGGCGCGGGGCCGTGGGAGAGGGTTCTTTGGGGACAGGGGCCTCCGTGCCAGAGGGCGTTGTTGGCGTTCCCATCGAAAGCCAGCGCTCGGAGGGTCAAGGCGCGATGGGGGAGGGGGAGGGGCAGGGGTCGGGCCACGCTCCTGGGTGGGACAGTACGCCAGGCACGCCGAGGGACATGCACCGGTCGATGCAAGAGATGCCCGACGCTGGCGTTGCGTCTGCGGCGCAAATGAGAGACGCCATCGCAGAGGGCCGGGAGTCCGCCACGTCGAGCGTGGAGGCGCGGAAGACAGCGGTTGCGGACCCCGGTTCTGCAGCCAGTGTGCTTCCGTTGCCCGACGCTCACATCAGCGGTCATGTAGCGGGTCCTGTGTTTGGGGAGCCCACGCGCGTGCCCGTTAACGGCGGCGTCGGGCAGATGGGGGCGGGGGCTGCTTCTACGACAGAGTTTGCGACGGGGCAAGTGGGCGAGGTGGAGGGGAGTGGTCAGCCCGGGCGAGTACAGAGCTCATCTGTGGCAGAGCAGGCCAAGGTTGCAGGGCCCTCTGTGGCCTCGTGGTTCGGCTCTCTCTTAGGGAGACAGGGCTGGGGTCCGTACATGAGGGGGGTGTCTGACAATGGGCAGCCTGCTCTCGCAGCCAGCCCGGAGGGAGGGACTGCAAGCCCGAGCACCCCACCTCTGCCGTCGGCTGCGTCGCCTGTGCCCTCGCAAGAGCGGTCTCCGTTCTTGGAAGTCCCAGAGGAGCAGAGCACCATGAGTGCTCTTGTGGCGCAGCAGGACCATCCCCGGCGTCCGTCCGTGAATCGCTGGCACGTCGGCAGCGCAAGCTCGTCATCGAGCAGCGCGTCCCTCGTCTCGGCAGTCTCTGGTGGGCGGGCGGGATCAGCCGCCCGTCCTCGCCGGTCCTCTCGCATTCCAAGCCCAGGCCCAGCACCCCGCGGGGGGGAGTCGCCTGAGCGCTGGGCGGCCGGCCGGGAGTCTCGCTTGCGTCACCCTGGAGTCATCACTCCTCTCCGGTTTCGCGCGCTGCGTGACGCTGACCGCGCCCGGGACCCTAGGGGCAACCAGGGGCGCAATTCGCCGATGCGCAGGGCAGCACTCCAGCTAGACTCCGAGCTGCAGGCTCTCTTGGGTCCCGGGACGGTTTTGCAGGAGGCGCCGCGGGCTCGCAGCGCCTCTCAGGGGCGCCGTCGCTCGCGTCGGAGATTGCATGGCGAGGGTGAGGAAGACCTCCCAGCGGCATCGCCGCAAGCTTTGCCTACCGTCAAGGATTCGCCTGTACAAGCGCCTCCGCCCCCAATGCTGGACGCGGGGGAGCCGGGGCTCGTAGCTGTTGCAGCTCGCGTGCGGCCCCTTTTGCCCGTGGAGCGGGGTAGAGGGGCCCTGGAGGTCGTATCGACCGGCACGACCCCCGGCGACGCCTTTGTGCTTTGCGGGGAGGGCCACGGGCGGATGTACCGTTTTCCAGCCGTATTTGGCCCTCGCTCGACCCAGCGAGAAGTCTACGACCGTGCAGTGGCGGGCGCCGTGGCCAAGTGTGCCGAGGGTTTCACCTGCACCGTGGTGGCATACGGTCAGACGGGATCGGGTAAGACGTTTACGATGGGGACAGGGCCCGAGCTCTTTGACGGGTGGAGAGACGCAGCGGAGACGGGGCTGCGACCCGAGACGGTGCCCGAGTCTTGCGGGGTGCTTCCACGTGCGCTGGCGCAGCTGTTTGCACACATAAGGGCCAACCGCGCGCGGGGGGTGGCGACGCGAGCACAGTGCCGCTTTGTCGAGATTTACAACGAGGAGATTCGGGACTTGCTGGACCCACGCTCTCTAGAACAGCAGGCGAGGTGGGGTGCTCGAGGGCACGCAGCGGGCCTGTCGCTCAAGGATCAGCCGGACGGGTCGGTGGCCGTCGTGGGCTGCTCCACGATCGAGGTCCACACGGCTGAGGAGGCGCTGCGGGTATTTGCAGCGGGCATCCGGCACCGCACCACGGGCCAGACGGCAGTCAACGACCGTTCCTCGCGCTCCCACGCGCTCCTCTCCATCCTTCTCGAGAGTCTCGACGCTTCGGGCGCCACGATTCTTTCTGCTCTCCACTTGGTCGACCTTGCGGGAAGCGAGCGGAACAAGGCAACAGACATCACCGACATCCGGCTCAAGGAGGCTGTGTCGATCAACCAAGGGCTGCTAGCTCTGGGCAACGTCATCTCTGCGCTCTCTGACCAGGGACAAGGCGACCGCGGTACGCGCCAACGCCACATTCCCTACCGGTGAGCATAGGCTGCAAACTGCTCTCTCAAGAGCATGCGCGCAAGTCTTGTCAATCAGTTGCAAAGTGAGTACTCTTCGCCCTCTGTGTGCAGTGACAGCAAGCTGACTCGCCTCCTGCGCGAGGCGCTGGGGGGCAACTCCTACACGGTGATGCTCTGCTGCGTGTCGTCAGCGGACGTGGCGTTACACGAGACGCAGAACACGCTGAAGTACGCGACGCGGGCCAGCACCGTCCAGAACCACGTTTCGCGCGTAATCCTTCGGCCAGGGGCCGTGGCCCCTGAGCGCGCTGCCCAGATGCGCTCACTGCAGCAGTTCCTCGACAACGCCGATGATCTGGGGGCGTCTGTGCCGGACCTCACTGGCTTCGGCAACGACGTGCTCTGGTCGATGCTTCGCAAACTCCGGCTTGTCGCGCACCGTCATCGGGAGCGGGCAGACGCCGAGGGTCGTCGTGCGGCGGTGGTCGAGGAAGAGCGACGAGAGCTCGAGGCACAGATTGAGCGCGAGCGCACGCGGGTTGCCCGCCTTGCGCGGGCAATGTCCGTCCGAAGGGCATCTACAGGTGTCAAGGTAACACGGCCCAACTGAGCGCATGGGTTTGGCGTCGCTGGCTTCTCTGGGCTTGCAGGGAGTGCTTTTACTCTACGTTCCCTTACCCTTGCAGGACACGTCCTCCTCTCCTGAACATGCGGTGCGTCTTGGCGCCCTGAAGCAACGCCGGCTGGAGCAGCAGCAGGCCAGGGCGAGGGAACGACAGGGTGACGAGGATTCCTCCGCATCTCCGGACCAAGCTGCCCAGAGTCGATCGGTGGCGGGCTTCCCGCCACCCTCGCTTTCGGCAGCCTCGCCTCTTGAGGAGGCAGAAGCACTGGTGGAGAGGCTCGAGGTGGCCGTGACAAATGGCAGTCTCCCTGAGGAAGCCCGTGCCTCTCTTGGACAGCGCCTCCTCCACGTGATGATGTCGGGGCTCTCCCCTGACTTGAAGTCCGTTCCCGACGCGCGTTTCGAGTCCGCAGCGTTGGGCCACCCGGCACCTGGGCGAAGCTCGGCTGTCGTGCCCACGGGGATCTTTGGCCGTGTGTCGAGTGTGCTTGGCGTGGGTGCCTGGCAGGTTCCTATGCCATCAGACCAGGAGTTGGCAAGCGTCACTGCCCGTAGCACTCACGCCAGCTCGCAAGAGACTCCGTGGCACACAGGAGCGAACGCCTCCCCTGTGACGCCTGCGGCCCTTGACGCCTTTCGGACACCGCTCTTCGGACACCGCTCGGACACCGCTTCGGGAGCTGAGCTGCCGACTGTCTTCGGGGGACGTGAGACTGGTGCCGTGGCGGAGCGGAGCAGCGCAGATGAGCAGGCAGATCACATGACATCCGCAAGGGCGCGCCGTGAGCGACAGGAGCTAATGGATCTCGACCGGCAGATCGCGGAGGCCGAGGCGGAGCTGGATGCGGCGATGCAGCAGGGGGAACACGATTTGGCTGCGCTGGATGCTGGGCAAGTGAGTCTCACCGTTGGCAAATGCTCCCGCTTCTAGGTGCTTCCTCGTGAACTGACCTTGACGTCTTCGTCATCTTCCCCTTGCCTGCAGCTACTGCCGCTCGCAGCTCGTCTTCAGGAGACCCTGGAGGCACGCAACTTGCACCGGGCCCTGTCCAAGCACGGTGGAGCATCGCTGTCAGCGCATCCGCTCCATTGGGGGGCGGAAAAGTCTCCGCCTCAGACCTCAATGCCGGATCCCCGAGGTTCATCACCGGCCGGCGACGCGGAAGGCCACGAGGAGGGCCACGAGGAGGCGTCAATGATGGGCCAAGAGGGCGCGTCCCGTCCAGCCTCGGCGCTGAGACGCCGAGAAGCCCTCTCCCTGCTTCGAGCGACTTCTTTGCGGCGCTCGGTGCAAAGCCGTCAGCAGCGAGGGTACGCCTCTGCCTCTGCCCCGTCGGATGGCGCCAAGAACTCCAGCGAGAAACGGGAGATGGGACTGGGCAACCGGAGTTTGCCGGTGGCAGAGGAAACGGGAGTGGATCTGGACCGTCTGCGCAGCGGGCACACACTGGCATCTCCTCGTGAAAGCCCGCGCAAGATGGCGGACAGGGCTCGGGAGCCTGCTTGCGATGGGAAAAATAATTCTTCACTGCGTGGCTCGGCCGAGGCATTGCTAATGGACGCGCCCGTCCGGGAGCAGAGGTGAGAGACCGTGCTTCAGACCAGTCTGTGCTCATTCGTGCCGTAGCTTCCAGATCAGCATGTCAGCTAAGAGCGGTGGCACCGTCCGTGGTTGCAGTGTCGAGAGCGGCGCCCCAGCAAAGAGCACCTCGGGAAGCCCTCTCCACGAGCGCCCTGCAGCCCTTACGTCGGAGCCGCCTCGATCCCAGGTCGCAACGCACCCGGAGTTTCCCAAGTCAGCCATGCCGCGCCTCGAGCCTCTCCGAAGCACGTGCGTTGCTACCCTGCGTGCCTTTGGCGCGAGGCATGAGGCTGGCCCAATGCATGCTGACTTAGACAAAGTGTGCCATTCGCAGGTCTAACCCTCGCCGGGTTCAGGAGATGCAGAGTGCACGCAACCGCGGGCGAATGGCGCTAGAAGAGCGCTTTTTGTCGACAGAAATGCGCCTGCAGCTGCTGGATGACCGCATGACTCGCACCAAGCGCCCCTCTGCACCGGCCACGCCCGAGCGCCAACGGGCTGCTTCTCGAGGTGCTCGAGGCACTGACAGGGCAGCCGGCCACAGCCGCCCAGTCGCAAAGAGCCCGCTGGTGGCCTTCGGTGCTGAGACCGTGGACCAGCCAGCTCCTGCTGGAAGGCGGGACGAGCCCGCAGAGGAGAAGATCCAGACGCCCGGACGCCCAGGCATCGACAGCTTCGCAGTCAACAGCGACAGCAAGGGAACGCCCACACGTGAGACTGCTGCCGCGCGCATTCGAGGCGGGGTGGTCCTCGGCATGTGGGCAGCTGACCATTGGCGCGTTTGTTTTTTGTTCAGGTTCGCCTTTATCCGCGAGCAAAGGGTCGCCCAGTCACCACGATGGCGCGTCGAACCGGATGCGTGCATCGCTGCCACAGAGGCTGGGGAGCCCCTTTGCACGCGAGGGCGGCGGGGGATCCAACAGTGGGTCGAAAAGTGGGTACGCAGCGATCGCGCAAGCCCGCACTGCTGCTGCCGCAGATGCACGTGGTTTGTCGCCGCGTCGCGTGCATGTGTGGTCAACACCGTCCTGCGGGCGTTGGGTGCGCGGCTCACAACAGCCGCAGCAGACTCTGTCCCACCGACACGGGCTCACGGAGGGTCCATAGGGAAGAAAACCTCGCGGAGCAAGGAGCCGCGACCAGAGGTAAGCCGACATTCACGTGTGCGCGTCTCGCAGATTCCACAAACCGTCTGCGTCAGCGAGGCGCAGTTGCTCATCGACTCGCACGCAGTGGACAGGCGTCGCGGCAACCAAGCCTCGGAAAAACGACGTGCCTGGTGTGGCAATGTCCAAGGACACCGTTTCGTCACCCCCGCCTTCCCAGGCGACGACGGAGGCAGCAGCGGCCCTGCCACAGACCGCCACGGGGAGGAGCCAGGGTGATGCGCCTGCCAAGCGCCATGCACGGGACCACCAGGGCCCCCGAAACGATGTGCGCCGCTCTAGCGCGGCACGAGGGGACCGGGGGAAGAGGTCACCCGCGTCGCGCAACACGTCCCCGGGCTACGCCCTGCCGAGAGGTGCATCGGGAGCAACCCCGCCTCTTGCGTCGCACAAGATTGAAGCTCTCACGGACTCTGACGTGAGTAAAAGCTCGCGACTGAATGTTTTATCCTCTCACTTGTGACGGGGAGTGGAAGAGCAGAGCCACGCTGTGGAGCTCGTCGTTGCAGGGCGCGGCCAGTCCGGAGACTTGGTGGCAACGGCCCGGCAGCGTCAGCCCCGAGAGCTTCACTGGCCCTCTCTTTACGGACGCTCTCCGGCCGCCTGTCGTCTCCCACGCTTTGAGCACGGTCCCCGAGCCCACCGAGGCGTTCCTCAGGTGAACCAGGCGCTCCTGCCACAACCACACACCAGAGGCGCGCCTCCCACGCGTGGGCCAAACCCCTTCGGCGCTGTCCTGTCCGCAGCATGGACGACGCATCATCGCCATCGCAGACTTCCCGCCCCGCAACGCCACTGGCTCCTGGCGTGCACCCCCCGAGTGCCCCCTTCGGTGTCGCCCAGTCCCCGGCATTCGTGAGGCCGCAGACGTGGGTGTTCGAGACGCCCGCTCGTGCCCAGCCTGTGCCGGACCTCCAAACTTCTTCCCCAGGGCCAGCCGATTCTGGCCTCTCCGCCGATCCCAGTCGCCCGCGGTCGCGGAGGCGTGCAGGGGACACATCGCGTCGCTCCTCGCGCTCGCGCCAGCGTGAGCGGGTCGCTCGGGCGGCGGGCACGGAGGGCGCGAAAACCTCCCGCGCAGGCACTCCGGCCGGCAGGGCAGGGGAGCGAGATGCACTCCACAAGGGCGGTCTGCTAGTGGCAGCCGGTCACGTCGCCGATGTCTCGCTGGCGGCGCTGCCCGACACGTTTTGATGCATTGGCTCCTATCCAAGAAAGATTCGTCTAGCATGTCTGACAGCATGCATGTCATCCCACGCAGCGTGTCAACTAGCACATTAGAAGTGGTTTAGGGTCCCCTCTCGGCGTGTGAAGGCGCCTCATACATCTCAGTCCTCCTCCTCCTCCTCGACTTCGTTCCCCTGCGCGATGTAGGCGTCAGCAAGCTTTCGAATGCACGTACATTCGGAATTGACGTGCCCAGCACCGCCGACAGCCTGCACTCGCGCCTGCACTCGGGCCCGGCGAATGAGCCATGAAATTGACGAGTCGACCGTCCGATTCCACATGTTGCTGATGCTGAAGTGCTCAGCGTAGCGTCCCGTACCTCGAGGTGCGCTGTCACCCGCGGACCCGGGCGCCTGCGACGCATGAGGGGCGGACGGGGCTGGATGCTGGCGTATCGACCTCGGACGGGCTCCCCGTCGTCTCCGCTGGCGGCCCCAATTCGAACTCACGTACAGGAGCGCGTAAGCGCCCACTGGCGCCGCCACCGCCGCGACAGTAACTGCTGTTCGCGGCCGATGCAGCATCCGGTCCTCCCTTGCAGCGCTAAGGTCGCACGCTTGCCACCATTTGCACATGGACCTGCAATTCTCGCTGTGCGTGGATTAAGTCACTTGATTCAATCTTGAAGCCGAAGCAGCCACTGACGTCCGCACGCCAGAGCGTCGCATCCTTTTTGGCGCAGTCCCATGGCTTGCGCTGGAGATTTTGGCGCGGGTGTCTTTTTCTCGATGCATGTCGTGCTCGTAGGAACCTGGTTGCCGAATCGCGATCCCAGGACGAGAAGTTGATTGGTTGAATTTTGGCTTCTGCCTGCGCCCCACGCCGTCGTCGTGACGCGCGCTCGTGACGTCCATGAAGCGAGACGATGCCGCACCGTCGACTTCGATCGCCATCGTGCCTCAAGGCCACGGTACGTGTGCGGCGAGGAGGGTGTGCGCCCTCTGCCCGGGAAGGGGCCCCGCTCCGTCGAGGGACCGCGCTGCTCTCCGCAGGCGCTTTCGGTGTGATGGACCTGCCCCAACCTGGCCTTCCGTCCGAGCGCTGCCTCTTTCTCGTCGCAAAGGCGCCGGCGGGCGTGCGGCCGGTGCTGTGCGAGCTCAACCGTCACAGCCCCAAGTACGGCAGCTGGTTCGTCGGTGACGCGGTCGTCTCGGACGGCTCCCTGCTTCTGGCCACGCCGATAGACCCGCTGTTCTGCCTCCTGCCAGGACTGGAGCGGAACGCAGCACGCAACCCCTCCTTCATGCCTTTGGTGAGGCGTGTGGGGGGGTGCAGGGATGCACCAAGCTATCGGGGCAGCTCCGAGCTGTCGTTGGTCCACCCGATCGCAGGACTCGCTTCTCGACGAGGCCGGAGAGGTCAGGGAGGCATTGGGCCCCCTGCTGCTAGCGCTGGAAGAGCAGGCCCTGTGCCTGTGCGCGACCAAGAAGGCCGGAGGGGAAACATACTACAGGTTGGTCTTCCTGCGTGGGCACGCCAAAGCGGCGCAGTGCGTCGCCTGCGACACCACTCGCGCTCCGCCGCGCAGGTTTGACGAAAGCCGCGCGCTGGCGTGGCTGGGCTGCAAGGTGCGGGCGCTGGCGAGCTCCCTGGGCGGGCTGGAGCTGTATGCGGGCTTTGCCGAGCAGCAGTTGACGGCGCTGTGCATCAACCTGCTTGAGGAGTACGTGGAGGGGCACTGGACGCGTCGCCTGAGAGCGCAGGTGGGGTTGGTCATAACCGCTCATCTGCCCAGCGTAGCGCGACCCTGGAATGCGTGCCGATGCCTAGGTACCCTATCATCTGCTGCAGTTTGGCATGGAGGAGGTGGAAGCGCCATCACCCATGCCAGCGATTGTGAGCCCGGGATCAGATGGGGCAGAGAGGCCGGAGAAGAGACCGCGCATCGACCCCAAAGAACTTGCCCGGTTAGTTGGTCTGGGGATCACTGCCGACGCACACCGTCACGAGTGGTGGCACTGGCATCCACTGGCAACCCTCCTTGACGGTCCGCTCGCAGTGCCAAGGCCAAGGTGGCGCGAGAGGAGAAGAAGGCCGAGGAGGCGAAGAAGGCGTCCAAGGGCACCAAGTCGCTCCTCTCCTTCTTCGGCCAGCCGAAGGCAAAGGGCTGAGGCATCCCATCCTAGTCTTTGCGCAAAGCATCACGACAGCACCCCAAAGCGCGCCCTGTAGACCACAGGCTACGGCGTTAGTTAGTTACCACTAATTGAACCCCCTTGACTTGGGCCCCTTCACGCCCTTCCCGCTCGCCCGCACTTGGCTCTCCACCGACGCCTCGCGCCCTTCCCCGTCCGGCCCCACCTCCCCTCGCATGATCACGCCCACCGCGTGCGGGTCGAGCGACTTGGCCGCCACTTCCCATGTCACCCCCGCAATCCCCGGCAAGTCGCTCACGGCGTCCAGTTGCGATGCTGTGGCCCCATCTAATCCCCCCAGCAGGCCCTGGGGAGGACGGTGTTGCGGACGCTGAGGCAGCGCAGAGCGCCCCGTCATATCATCGCCGGGCGGCGTCGGGCGCGCACCCACCTGCAGCGACGCCCCTCCGCACTGCCGCTGGATGATGACGAGCGGGGCATTGGGGCGCAGGGCCCGCAGGGCCTCGCGGCAACACTGGAGCGGATCCCTCATCGAGCTGAATGGCGCCAGAATTACGGCTCCATCTGCATAGCGAACGGGTACCTTTGCTAGGGGGGGGGGAGCTGGTGGGCACGAGGCTTAGCACCACACGCCGGCCACGTCGACGCCATGGCAGTCACACCTATGGACGCGTCAGGCGCGAATCGCAGGTCCTCGTAAGGTCGCTTGCGGACGGCCACGGGTGTCCGCGCTTGGAGGGCCGCTTGCTGCCAGAAGCTTTCGTCGGCCTTCGGGTCCACCAGCGTCGCCTGCAGGACGTCGCGCGGCAGATAGTAGAGGTCCTTGGTGCCACCGCCGATCATAAGGATCGTCTTGTTTCCCTTGGGAAGACAGTTGGCCAGCATCCTGCGCAGATGCAAGAGATTGGGGCTGCTCCAGCGACCCTGTCCATCAGATAGATCAGATAGGGGCGATAGACGCGGATACCGCTCGCTCACCCTGCCCTCGCGAACTGAACTTGAGAGTAGGCCGCAAAGCGCCCCCCGGCGACCGCTCCCACCGCAACGAGCGCCGCTCCCAGGGCGATGAGGCTCGACGGGGCCTCTGCCAAGCCCGCGCCGGGCACCGCGGGGAAGCTGGTGTCCATCAGCGCGGCCCTAGTGCCGCATCCTCGACGCGTGTCACAGCAGGGGGAAGCCGCAGCGGAGCGACGGCGCAGCAGACGCGCGGCATGGGCGGGAGGTGACAGGCTCATCGAGCTGCGCGCCGCGGCGGGCGCATCATGACGCCCGCATGCGAGTGCTCTTGGCGACGCGCTGCTCATGAACCCCATCAATGTGTGTCCCCTCCCAATCAAGAATCCGTTCTGAGTGACTCACAGAAGGCGCCCTCCGGCAGTCGACGGCTCGCACATGACACTCATCGTCTATTGAGCGCAACTCGTGGCCGCTGGCCGTCCTTCTCGCCTGGTCAGCCTGCACCAGCACCCGTGTCCGACGGGCCCCGTTCCCCGAGGCAAGCGCGGCTGCGGAGCTTCCGCGTGGCTCTGGGTATTGAGCCCATCTATCTGCAAATAGGAACTTCCCGGGTTGCAGCAAGGAGGGTTGTGCGCTTCCAAAAACGCCGGTCGCATGCCCCCAGGTTCCGACGGTCGGTGGAGGCCGCTCGCGTGGTAGCGCCGCTCATTTCAGCCTTCCTGCGCACGAGGTCTTACTACTCGCCTTCCTTCTCGCTTCTCAGGCTTTCACACGCACTGCCGCAGCCAGGCGAGGGCCCTAGGGTTCTGAGACTCCTGGCGGCCGGGCGTGCGCGGGCAAGGTCCCTCTCCGGCTGCAGTTCAGGCACGGTAAAATGTGCAAGCTCAGCATCCTCTTTGCCTCGGCCCTCGCCGCGGGGACGTGCCTGGGGGGGGCATGCGGGTCTCTGGGTGAGCTCCGCGCCTGTGCATAAGCTCCCCCGGCGGCTAGAAACTCTTCCGCGGGCGTCTCTGTCGTAATACCCTGCTCCCTTGATCCCGCAGCGGCAGTGATCGGCATAGATGGGCTTCTGCCTGGCCATGGCGGGTCCCGGCACGTTCTGCAGCAGCTGCCCACGTTCGACGTCAAGGTGGCCGTCGCAGGCGATGCCGGGTCATCGGCGCGCAGCGGTTGAGAACGCGCAACGTTGCACGCATGGCCTCCGTCGCAGGGGAACGACGGCGACGTCCGCATCACGGAGTTCATGGCTGAGAACGACACGGCCCTGCAGGACGCAGAGAAGAAGAGTCCCGACTGGATCGAGCTGTTCAACGCCAGTGACACCGCAATCGTGAGGCTGGTTGCGCGCCCGCTGTTCTACAAGCAAGGCTGGCGCATGCCTGCCAAGCGCTGCACCGCTCGCTCCCGCAGGACATGTCGTCCTACACGCTGAGCAATGACGCGTCCAAGCCGGACCGATGGGCCTTCCCCGGGGGCACCCTCAAGCCCAAGAGCTACGCAGTCGTGTTTGGTGCGTGCTCTCACAGCACTTTCTGTGCTTCTTTCCCCCCTCCCGACTTTTTTTCTCATGAAGCAGCGGCGCCTCCCTTGCAGCGTCTGGGGAGAACAAGATTGGCCTGGGTGGCGAGCTCCACACCAGCTTCAAGCTCGACAAGGACGGGGGGGCGCTGATCCTGGCAAAGGTGGGCTCGGATTGTGCATGCACGCACTTAACTGGCGCGTTCCAGCTGCGCATGCCGGCCCCTGTCCATGGACCCCCGCACGCGCGCATCCCCAGGACAAGTCCGTGGTCGTCAGCATCGAGTACCCGCTGCAGGCCCCCGACGTGTCCGCGGGAGTGGCCGGTGATCAGTTCACGTACCTCGCCAAGCCCACCCCTGGGTCTGCGAACGCACCCGCGTCCCCGCCGCCGCCCATCTTCCACAAGGTCACCAAGACGACCAAGGATCCCGTCCCGGTGGGCCAGGACATTCCCGTGGAGGCGAGCCTGCAGCTGGTGACGAGCCCACTGAAGGTGGTGGCCGTCACGTACCGCTTTGACTACGGCCCCGAGACGGACCTCGCCATGAAGCGGAGCGTGAACGGCACGTACGTGGCCACCATCCCCACCGCGGGTGGCAAGGCCGGGGGCATGGTGCGGTGGTATTTCCGAGCGCTGGACGACAGCAAAGAGGTGACCAGGGAACCATGTGCTTTTCTCTGCTCTGCATAGATAGGGAAGGGGTCTCTAGCACCACCGCAACACCCAGGCAGCTCTACACGCGCAGGTCGGCCGGTCCCCCCAGTTCCACAACCCTAACGGGCCGCAATACCACGGCACGGTCTTACAGGACCCCAGCGTCGACACCCAGCTGCCGGTGCTCCACATGTTCACGGCACAGGCGAGTGTGCTGGATGTCCTGTGCGTGCTACGGAGGGTGCCCCTGTTCCTTACCCTTCTGACTGCGACGCCACCGCAGCCGGCCCAAGCCATCACCCGCGTCCCGGGCGCCCGGTGCTCCCTGTGGTTCAAGGGGGAGTTCTACGACAACGTCTACACGCGGAGGCGCGGCATCACGGCTGGTACGTGGCCCAAGCACAAGATCAAGTTCGACTTCGACGGGGCTGTGTTCAAGTTCAAGGATCACGACCCCAGGCGAGGCGCGCGCGGCAGCCGGCCGGCACGCAGGGCCAGTCCATGCCTTGGCCGACTGACCGCAGCGCTGCTTTCCTGCGCAGGGTGGAGGAGATCAACATGCAGTCCTTCTACCACGAGCCGGGCCAGAACTCGTACATGCGCGAGGTCATTGGTGCGACTGTCATGCGGGACAGCGGCGTGCCGACCTTTGACACCGAGTACATCCACGTGATGCGCAACGCCCAATTCTACGGACTTTTCGCCTTCGACGAGGAGGTGACTGCGGGGTGCTGTGCCTGGCGCCATGTGCACCCCGAGGCCCCTCTGTCGTGACCTCCCCGTCTAGGGTTGGACCCGCTGCATGATGCCCAACGGCGTGTGCGCCTGCAGGTGGACGACCATTTCCTGGCCCAGTGGCATCTCCCCACGGGCAGCCAGGGCGGCATCCTGTTCAAGTCCTCCTTCGGGGACCTGGCGAACCTTCGTTGGGACATCGCCACCGACAACCTGGCCTACGTGTACAAGTGAGCCCGGGATCCGCTCCATGACTGCCGTGAAGAACACATGCCAGCCACTTGATACCCTGTCCGGATCCCGCCCCAGGAAGTCCAACCGGAAGTGGTACAACGACTGGTCGGCTCTCAAGGCGTTCACGACCGGCATCAACGGGGGCGGACCAGGCACCCGCACCCACTACGTCCTCGACAACGTCGACTTGCCCGAGGTCATGAACATGGTGAGGAGCCTCGCCCTGGGGCAGGAGGGGACATCGCCAGGAACCCCGACGGCCCGGCCGCGATCGGTGCTGCGTGCGTGCAGATGGCGACCGAGACGCTCCTTCTAAACCAAGACCGCTGCGCCAAGAACTTCTACACCTACTACCATCCCCTCAAGGACCAGTGGCTCGTCCTGCCGTGGGACCTCGAGTCGAGCCTGGGCATGTCGGCAGGCGAGCCCTCACGAGCAAGTGCTGGGGGCGCTCACGACCTGCGCACCCTCTCTGTACAGTGAACAACCCGCCGACGCTCCGCTCACGCAGGCCTGGGAGGGGTGCCAGCCCCTGACTACTGCATTGAGGGTGAGTGCTGGCCGCAGCGGGTTCGTTGGATTGCGGTTTCGTGTGTGTGAAATGGATGGCCTAGGCGTTTGTTGTGCCGCGTGCGGCGTAGCCCCACCCCCCTCTAAACCCCCCCCGTGTGCGTGGATAACCACCACACCACACCGCCCATCTCTGCTTCCCCCCCAGTATGCGAGCAGTGGACCAGTCCCCTCTACTGTGACTCGGACCACCCCCAAGACATCCCCCTCAACGGCGCCAACAGCGTCACCGTCAACGCCGTGGTCAATGCGTCGATGAACCCAGGTCAGCCGGGGAGTTGCCTCGGCTCTGGTTGCAGCGCAAGAGACAGGCGGGGAGCGTACCGGTGCCCCTGTTTCCTCCCCCTGCAGGTTATGATGGCGTCACCACGCCGGACGTCAAGGGCTTCTCGAGCAACCGTAGGAGCCTGGCTGCGGTGGAGTCGAGCGCGACCAGCACCAACCGCCACAGCGCCGAGCGGTCGGCGATCCTGAGGCAGCACGGCTACATGACGGCCAACGGGGTCGACCTGGGCAGCATCGAGGACCCCGACGTGAACCTCACGAAGCACGCGAGCGTGGTGGGCCCGGACGGGTCGTACAACTGCCTCTACGACGCCATCCTCGACATCCCAGAGACGCGAGAGATGTACTTGCGGCGGCTGCGGACGCTGGTGGACGAGTGGCTCGACGGCAAGCTGGCCCAGCTCATCAAGTACTACTATAACAAGATACGCGCGGACGCCATGCAGGACAACGCAGTGTGGGGCATCGGCAACATCGACAGCGGGTACCAGCAGCTGGTCGACACGTGGATCCCCCTCAGGCGAGGCCCCAGCGCCGCGCGGCGTGCAGTGTGTTGGGCTGAGAGCCATGGGTCATGATCAGCCTGGGAACTCTGCGTCCTGCGCGCTTGGGCCAGCGTCACAAGGCACAGTGCCTGCTTGCAGGAAACAGCAGCTGACGGTCCAGTACGCCGTGGGCGGGCCCTACAACCTTGTCCCCAACTCCCAGCCGCCCTCCAACACCCTCAACATCACAATCGGCGTTGTCGGCGATGCGCCCGGCATGGAGCAGGTGCCTCGTGATCAGCACGCGCCCCAGCCGTCAGCTGAGGCATGTCTATCGCCGTAGTGTCGTGCAGCAAAGAGCTGCCAGGCGTGGTAACTGCGGCCCGCACCTCCCACCCCGATGCAGTACTTTGAGCTCTGCAACCCCAACAGCTTCGCGGTCGACGTCACCGGGTGGTCGGTCCAGGGATCCGTGACCTGGCCCGCCAACCCAGGCGCCGTCATCCCGTCTTCCCGATGCGTCTACGTCGCCCGCCATATCCCCGCCTTTAAGGCCCGGCAGAGCAGCCCCAAGGTGCGTGCCACGGCAAGGGACGGGTCAGGGCCGCCCGCCTCCCCTTGGCCGACTCAGGCCTCTCTGCCTGCTCGCAGGGAGGAGAGGGCCTGGTGATCATTGGCCCTTTCAATGGGGAGCTCGACCAAGGCAACTGGACGCTCGTGCTGAGGGACGAGCACCAGCGCACGGTGCACCAGAAGTCTGTGGGCGACAGTGCTACTCCTGGTGTGTCGCGGACGGGATGAGATGGAAATGGCGGCGTTTGGATGCGGCGGCTCTGAAACGGATGTTGCCAGAATAGGGCAACGAGAGTTGAACGGTCACCTGTCAGGCATTCAAAGAAATTCAGCGCGGATTCGAAGCACTGTGCGTAACTGCACGCGTGAACGGTCGGACAATAGTCAATCCATTTGGCATCGGGACCACTGGTTGAGCTCACGATCCTCGTTGCGACACGTGCGTGCACCTGGGCTCACCGACGCTACCGATGCCCGCCCGTGTCACCCGGTTCGGCATCGCGATCCCCGGCCCGGGTGCCGCGGCCGCTCTGTGCTTGGAATACGTTGAGAATGGGAAAGAACGCGTTCGTGTGGTGAGCTCACTCACCACGGGGCGCTGCAAGACCTCCTCCGGCTGCGGTTTGCAAGTGAAAGGGACCAACGGACGCGCAATCCTCCCTTTTCAGGTCAAACTATCCGTAAAGGACATCGGGCTGGAGACGGGCGCACTCGTGGAGCCTGTGAGCAACCGCGCCCGTGGAGCCGCTTGCAGATTTCAATGTCGTGCGCTTTCATGGCTGTTTTATGTGTGATTGTCGATGGCGGGCCCTGCGGCCCCTTCCGCGCCTCGCGGCGGGCGACTGTGAGCGCAGCGTGCATTTAAAGTTTGCGCTGCGCTGATGCGCCCGCGCTCCTCCGCCGCAGACCCTCCGAGCGCTTCCTTCGTCCGTCGACCTGAGCAGCATCAGCCAATCCCAGGTATCCGCCCTCCTCGCCCGTCTGGCTGCCCTCCACGAGGATGGGACTGCCGTGCCGGAGGCCAGCGCGCCTCCGCCGGTGGACGACGAGGTCCTCAGCCTATCTGGAGACCGGCTGGGAGAAGTGGATGACGCGGAGGTCGACGCCTACGTCATCCAGGCGAGCAGGGGACCTTGTCGTGCGTGGTGACGACCATGCCCAACCTGCCCTGTCTTGAGACGCTCGAGCCTGCATGTTCAGGGAGACCGCGACCTGAACAAGGTGACGGACCATGAGCTCGCCGTGGCCAAGGCCAAGATGGACGCCGAGTTCCTCCGGAAGCGCGTCACGCCGGGGGACACGGGCTTCGTGTACGACAGGCGTGTGGACTTCGAGCCCGTCGCATCCGATGCGGGGTCCTGGGAGTCCTCATTCGATGGCGAGCCGCGGGGACGGGGGACGGCAACGGCACCAAGGGAGGGTGGCAAGGCAGAGGGCGTGGCTGCAGCGGGGGGTGTCGGCAGCCAGTCGGGGGGAGCGAGATCGCCGGCCGGCGCTGTCGGAGTGGTGCCGGAGAGCAGGGGTGGCCCTGAGCGCGAGGGCCCCGCGTCTGTCCCAGTGCCGCGCCCCCTGCCCGCGGTCCCTGCGACTGCGAGCGCCGCGGGGGCGGTGGGGGACGAGAGCTTTGAGCTGGACGAGTCCGTGGAGGAGGCGAGCATGTCAGCCGAGAGCACGGGACGAAGGGCAGCCGCTGCGCCGGGTGCGGGGGCCCCGGGGGTGCCCGCCGGGGGCGCCAGGGAGGCGGGCATGACGGCCGCGGACTTTGGGATCGAGGATGACATGGCAATCCGCGGGGGCGACAGCCTGGACGACCTGGACGACTACGACGAGGACTTTGACGGGGGCGAGGGCGACCGGATCGGGGTGGAGATGCTGCCTGGGAACGACTTCGGGGTGGACGAGCTGGACGAGCTGCCGGATCTGCCAGGCACGTGGAGCAAGCTGCGAGTCCCGCATGCTGCCCTCGATGCATCCACGGGCGCTGCGCCCGCCCTCCCTCCGCATCAGCCGCCGCAAGGCTGTCTCACGAGCGACCTCTCCGCCTCCCCGTCCTGCTGCAGATGAGTACGAGGAGCGCTTGGACAGCGACATCGGCATGTCGTCGCTGGAGAGGTGGGAGCGAAACATCTGACGAGCACTTGCCCAACAGTTTTCTGATGTCATGCAATGATCATGGCGCGTGTCGACATTGCCAGCTGCACACCCCGCACTGTGGGGCAGAGAGGGGGCGGCTTTCGGCCTTGTCATCGCATCCCAGCTCGCGCTTGCGCGCTGGGCCCTGCTGCGCCTGCCTCTAGCGCGTCGTGGAATAGGATACGGCTCCCAGTGTCGTGGAATAGGATACGGCTCCCAGTGGACGGCGTTCTCTTCAAGTAACCCTGATGCCCGTCTTGGGGCCCGTCGCGGGTCTGTGAGCGCGTAATTGGGAGCCAAGATGCCCCCGCGGCGGAGCAAGGCCGCCAAGCCTGCAAGTCAGGATCGGCCCGCGGATTCCGATTCCGATGATATCGTTATCGTCGCCGGGCATGAGGGTGTGCCGTCGCCACTCGCCGGCACGCCATCCCCGACGCGGGTGCGAGGGGCGGGCGTGTCGCGCGCCGCGCACCGCGTAGCATCCGCCAATTTGCGTGCCAAGGAGATACTGGCGAAACGACAAAGACTTGGCGAATACACACCCGGTGCAGCGACGACCGACGGCGACGCGGCAGGGGGTGAGGCTGCGGGTGGCAGGCAGAAAAACCTGTCGGGTTGCCCCGCGCGTCGTTCGATTGAGTCTATTGACTCGCCGTTTCCTTCTCTTCATCTCAGCCACCTCTGGGCGCAAGCGGTCGAGGAAGTCGACGACCACGGGCGAAGGGACGGCCAAGAAGCCGAAGCGCGAGTCGAGGGCCCCTGATGACGACCCATACGACCTGCCCAGGCGAGCAAGGCGCTGGAGCGTAGGCGCCTAGAGTCTCGAGCGTCTCAGTCGTTTCACTCCCTCGGTGCTTCCCCTGTGCTGCAGCGACGAGGAGGCGATTGACCAGGAGATGCTGGTGCGGAGGGAGGTGCGTCACTGCCTGGACCCAAGCAGCGACATCCTCATGCCGCTCCTGGACTACCAGCGTCAGTTCCTGTGGTGGGCGGTGACACAGGAGAAGGGGGACATGCGGGGCGGCATCCTTGCAGACGAGGTGAGTGCTTTTGGTGTTGGGGAAGGGGGGCTGCCGAGCAGCTGCGAGTGGTGCATACCCATGTACACTTGCCTCGCTCGCAGATGGGCATGGGCAAGACCATCCAAGCCCTCTCCGTCATCTGCACGCACAGGTGACGTCCTGGCGCCACCGTCCGCGTCTCACATGGGCCATGCCTGTCGTCAAGTGACTGATGGCCGCATTGGTTTGCACCGGTGCCGCAGGTTTGATGACCAGTTCCAGGAGCTGACGCCCGAGGGTCTGCGCGAGAGTGGCGTGGATTGGGACCCCGCGCCTTTCTCGCTCCTCAAGCGCGGGGGCAAGGCCGAGGGCGGGGAGGGGACGGAGGCAGGGGCGTCCGGGGTGGGCTCGCAGCCAGCCACGACATCCGCGGGTGATGGTGCGGTGAAGGAGGAGGGCGAGGAGAAGGCGGCGGGCAAGGCAAGGAGGGGTGGGAAGAAGAAGCCAGTCAAGGAGCCCCCGGTGACGACGTGGGAGGTGGAGCGCCCGCGGGTGGAGGACGACGGGTGCAACGGGGAGCCATGCTGCAAGGCGACGCTCGGTGAGGGGCGGGACGGGGCGGGGGTCCCAGTTGGCGGTGGTTGAAGCCGGCACTTGCTTTTTCCTTAGCTGGCTGGTCAACAGCATAGAACGAGGCGGTTTCTGCCGTGTGACCCATCGCCCGTCCCCGCCCTCAGTGGTGTGCCCCGTGGTGGCAGTGGTGCAGTGGCGTCAGGAGATCTCCCGCTTCGTGCGGCCCGGGGCGCTGCGGGTGGTGGTCTACCACGGCCCCAAGCGCGGGGGCACGCAGCAGGAGGAGCTCGAGGCGGCGGACGTGGTCATCACAACGTACAGGTGGGCCATGGCATGCGCACGGGGGAGCTGCCGTCATGCCTCCCCCTCAGGCCCGCCATGGTCACTTGGACGGGACTCGTTAGTAGCCCCGCTGCCTCCCTCGTGCCCGCAGCGTGCTGGAGCAGGACTACCGCCGCTTCTGCATGCCCAGTAAGGTCGTGTGCCCCTACTGCAGCCGCAAGTACTACCCCGACCGCATCAAGGTGCACCTGCAGTTCTTCTGCGGGCCCAACGCCCACAAGACGGGTGAGGGCCTGTTTGCTTGAGTCGGTGATGTGTGGTGTCGTGTCACCATCATGTGCACCGTCTTGCTGGTGGGGTTTGGGATGGGCAGCCTCCCCTTGTCACCCCTGCTGCAGAGGCCCAGGCTAAGGCGAAGAAGAAGGGCGGGCTGATAGCGATGAAGGCGCGGGCCATGAAGCAGAGGGCGGCTGCGGAGGAGAAGGATAAGGGGGAGGGTGGGTGCGACAAGGGAGAGGAGAAGAAGGCGGGCAAGACGGGGAAGGGGGCGAAGAAGGCCAAGGGTGAGGAGAGTGGGGGCAGGGGCGCAGTGAAGGACGAGGCGGAGGTGGGGACCAGCAAGGGGGGCGGGAGGGGCAAGGGGGGGCGCAAGGGCTCAAGCGCCGTGAACAGCGACGGGGAGGACGAAGCGAAGGGCCCGTCTCGCCGATCGTCTACAAGCAAGCCGCGCGCCAAGGCGGGGCGCGGTGGGCGCGGGGGCGGCCGTGGGCGTGGGCGCGGGCGCAGGGCTGCGTCGGGAAGCGATGACAGCGACGAGGACTTCGAGGGTGGCAGCGACAGCGGGGACAGTGAGTCGGACTGGGGCAGCGTGGAGGAGGAGGAGGGCGTCGGGCGGGGTGGCGCAAAGCGGGCGGGGAGGGTTGACGAGGGGAGCGATGTGGAGGTGGTGGGAGGTGAGGGACACGCACGGCTGTCTGCGTGCGCGTGCGCCATGGTTGGTGTCACCAGGCATGCGACAGCGTTCTGGACATGCTGCGTCGTCCTGTGACGTGCGCAGGGTCAGGTGGAGGGGCCGAGGGTGAGGACTACGACCCATCGAAGGACCCGGTGGTGCAGTCGCTGATCCAAAAGGCAGAGAGCGCGTCGACGGGGGAGGGCAGCGTGCTGCACTCGATCCGCTGGCGCAGGTGCGGCGCGTGACGCAGCCTGCACGCAGCTGCCCTGGCCTCGCTCTTTGTGTCGCGTCAATAAACCTGATAGTGCCTGTCCCTCGCAGGGTGGTGCTGGACGAGGCGCACTGCATCAAGGACCGCAAGACCAACACGGCGCAGGCGGTGTTCCTGCTGCACTGCCAGTACCGGTGGGCTCTGTCGGGCACCCCCCTGCAGAACCGCGTCAACGAGCTCTTCTCCCAGGTCCGCTTCATGCGCATCAACCCCTTCAGTTACTTCTTTTGCAAGAAGTGCCCCTGCAAGTGCCTCGACTACCCCTTTCGCGCCGACTGGGCCAAGTGCGAGCACTGCGGCCACGGGCCCATGCAGCACTTCTGCTGGTGGAACCGCATGGTGGCCAACCCCATCATCTACCAGGG
Source organism: Protoeuglena noctilucae (assembly GCA_958009085.1). Classification (NCBI taxonomy): domain Eukaryota; kingdom Viridiplantae; phylum Chlorophyta; class Pedinophyceae; order Marsupiomonadales; family Marsupiomonadaceae; genus Protoeuglena; species Protoeuglena noctilucae. The sequence goes on from OY253684.1 coordinate 284,575, forward strand.
GTACCAGGGGCGGGGGCGCCTGGCGCTGCTGCGGCTGCGAAGGGAGGTCCTCGACCGAACCCTGCTCAGGTGACGAACCCGGTTGGCTGCCCGGCCTGTGACCATGCCGGTCGCGCGTTTGGTGGTTGAATGGCGGACCCCTTGCAGTGTCGGGGGCGTCGCTTGATAGTAGCCGACGGTGGGGGTTGACTGTTCACACGTGCCATGGTCCTGCTCCCCGCCCTCGCAGGCGCACCAAGGTACAGTGCGCGGACGAGCTGTCTCTCCCGCCCCGCACCGTGACCCTCCGCCGCGAGCGCCTGGACGAGACGGAGCAGGACTTCTACGAGGCGCTGTACACGCAGTCCAAGGCCCAGTTCAGCGCCTTTGTCGGCGAGGGCACGCTGCTCAACAACTACGCCCACATCTTCGACCTGCTCATCCGCCTCCGCCAGGCCGTCTGCCACCCGTACCTGGTCATCCACTCCAACACCCAGGTGGGGGGGCATGGCACTGGTGGGGCCATTATGAGATGCGATGCATGCTTGATGCGACGGCTCACCATGGCTGTGCTATCGCAGGCCCCCGTGGATGTGAGCATGGACGACACGGCGCCCTCTACGCCCTCCACGGTGCCCGCCAATGGGCTCTCCGAGGACCTGTGCGCCATTTGCCACGAGGCCCTCGAGGACCCCGTGCCTGCCGAGGTGAGCGTCAGATGGGGAGATTTGAACATCAGGAGTGAGAGGAGAGACGCGGGCCTTGATGCGTAATTTGTGATGTGCCGAAGGACATCGCTTCCACTACGCATCTTCCGCAGTGCGGCCATGCCTTCTGCCGTCTGTGTGTCATCGAGTACATCGAGTCCATCGACCAGAGGGCCACGTGCCCCAAGCTCGGGTGCGGGCGGCCCCTCACGGTGGACCTGCAGGACGCCGGCGAAGGGACCCCGCAGACGCCGGCAGCCACGCCCGCCACCCCCAAGTCCCTGCCCCGCAGGGCGCGCGCGGGCATCATGGCGCGCGTCGACAAGTCCGCCTTCCGCACCAGCACCAAGATCGAGGTGAGCATGCCAGATCGCGGCGCCTGCTATCTGATTACCCGGCGATCCCTGGTCGCCGGCCATATCGCATGGCACGTTTCCACTCGTATTTGCAATTTCGGCCCTCGCAGGCCCTTCGGGAGGAGATCGACGCCATGGTATCTGCGGACCCCACGGCCAAGTGCCTGGTGTTCAGCCAGTTCACCAGCTTTCTCGACATCATCGAGCACCGTCTCGTGTCGACGGGCATCCGCGTGGTGCGCCTCACGGGCAGCATGACCTTGCCGCAGAGGGACCAGGTCATCAGCGCCTTTACCTCGGACCCCTCCGTCACCTGCTTCCTTATGTCCCTCAAGGCGGGCGGCGTGGCGCTGAACCTCACGGCCGCGTCCCACGTCTTCCTCATGGACCCCTGGTGGAACCCGGCCGTGGAGCAGCAGGCGCAGGTGAGCTGGGAAGATTGCTATTGGTACGGGCGATTGCAGTGACAGGCCCGGCAGCACTGTCACACGGTCGTCGCCAGCCCACGCCGGTCGTTGACGGCACGTGCCAATGCCATGTGTCCCCTGCGCAGGACCGCATCCACCGCCTGGGCCAGTACAAGCCCATCTCGGTCACGCGCATTGTCATCGCCGGCACGATTGAGGAGCGCATCCTAAAGCTGCAGGAGAAGAAGCAGCTGGTGTTCGAGGGCACCATCGGCCAGGACCATGCGGCCCTGGGGAAGCTCACGCCCGAAGACCTCGCATTCCTGTTCCACTGACAGCGCCGCTGTGTTGCATGTCGCCTCCACTTGCGCGCTCTCGCATCTACTCCCGGCAGCACCGGGTGGTGCTGTACCTCTTTCACACGCTTACGCCGCTGCTGTACTTGACACAAACTGCAGTGCCTGGTTCAAGTCTAACGGCGGGCGAAAACGTTGGCGGCCTCGCAAAACATGACGGCGGCCGTATCTCTTATCCGATAGCCCAATGCGAGGGTTCTCTAGCGTGCGACATGGTTGGGGCCCTAGGTATGGCAGGGCTGGCTTGGTGCGAGTGCACAGCAGCCCGCATGCCCCTCAGAAGTAGATCTGCTGCTTGGGGCGGCGCAGCGCCTGCTTGTCCATTTCCTGGTCGCGCATCATGATGAGGAACTCCTCGTAGTCGATCTCCCCGTTCCCGTCCTTGTCCACCTCCTGCGAAGCGGCGGGTGGGTGAGAAAACGCTCGCCCACGTGACGGAGCCAGGCGGCGCTCCCGGCGGCAGCGCACGAGCCCCCCCTCGCCCCCCCTCGGCGCCCCTCGCCTTAATGATGCTCTTGACCTCGTCGGCCGAGATGTTGAAGTTGCGGAGGGCCTCGGTGACCTCGTCCACGGACAGCACCCCGTTGCCGTCCTTGTCGAACTTCTTAAAGGCGTGGTAGATGTGCTCCTCGTGCTCGAGCTTGCTCTGGTGGATGGTGGCGGCCAGGAACTCTTCGTAGTCGATCTCGCCGTTGCCGTCCACGTCAGCCGCCTGCATCAGGTTGGTGATGTCCGTCTCGGTCAGCTTGTACCGCCCCTTGCCGATGGCCTGCCGGAGCTCGTCCATCGTGATGGCGCCCGACTTGTCCGTGTCGATCGCCTCGAACATGTTGCGCAGGCCCTCGATCTCGGCGGGGTCCAGCGACGCCGCGATGACCTGGAGGGCCCGGCGCTTGAGCTTGTTCATCTGCGCGAACTGCTTGAGGCGCTGCGCCACCACGTTGTCGATGACGCGGTCGGACGCGTTCCCGCCCTTGCGCAGCCAGGGGTCCGACAGCATCTCCTCCCCCGACGGCCGCGCCGCGGGGTCGCGCGTCAGCAGGCGCCGGATGCAGTTCTTGGCGTCCTCGCTGATCTCGGGCCACGGGTGGCTCGACAGGTCCAGCTCCCCCCGCAGCACCTCCTTGAAGATGGCCTCCTGCGTGTCGCCCCAGAAGGGGGGCACGCCGCTCAGCAGGATGTACAGGATGACGCCGCACGACCACACGTCCGCCTTCTCGTTGTAGTTGGGGTCCTGCTTGACCTTGCGGCCCGTCTTGGGGTCGAACACCTTCTGCCCCAGCACCTCGGGGGCAATGTAGTAGGCCGAGCCCACTGCGGGGGAAGGGGCCAGCGGGGCTCACACCGGGGCTCCCTCGATGCGTCACGGACGGAGCCCCTAGGCACGAGCGAGCCCGCCACCTGGGGAGCCCATCGCCACGGCGCAGACAGCCGCCCCGGCAGGCACCCCCGCCCGCCCCTCCGCCCTCACCCGTGTCGTGGAAGAAGTCCCCCGGCTTGAAGAAGACGGAGAGGCCGAAGTCGGTGAATTTCAGGTTGGCGTCCTTGGCCTCCGAGTCGAGGAGGAAGTTCTCCGGCTTCAGGTCGCGGTGCATGACGCCCATCTGGTGCATGTGCGACACGGCCTCCACGATCGTGCGGCACATGTCGGCGGCCTTCTTCTCCGAGTACTTCTTCTCCTGGATGATGCGCTCGAACAGCTCGCCCCCCGTGCACAGTTCCATCACGATGTGCACCTCCTTCGAGTCCTCGAACGTGTCGTAGATCTTGACGATGTTGGGGTGGCCCGCCAGGTGGTTCATGATCTGCACCTCGCGCCGGAGGTCCTCCACGTCCTCGGGGTGGTGCAGCTTGCGCTTCGGGATGGTCTTGCACGCGAACACCTGCCCCGTCGCCTTGCTGGTGCACTTGCGCGCCTTGCCGAACTGGCCCTCCCCAAGCACGTCCCCCAGGACATACTTGTCCTTAATGTCCCCCGACTTCTTCCCTGCGGCGCGGTCAGGGGCGGGGACTCTGCCGCGGCGCTGCGGGCGTGGCACGCGCCCCCAAGGGCCTTGGGGGCCTCCACTGTCACCCACACGGCCGCTCCACTCACCCAGCACGAAGGTGGGGTTCTTGAGATCCATGGTGTCCGGCTTCCCGGTCGCTACGATGATCGGTCCAGTTGCCACGTCTTTCCGTCTGATGCAATTGCCCATCTCCTCGAGGTCACACTGCGGGGGCCCGGGCATGTGGGTTGTCCGTGGCTGTGCACGAGCAGGCGTCGAGGCCCGGCAGCAACAGCGGGGCCGTGGGAGGCAGCGCGCCGCAAACGACGGGTGTCGTGACGACCGACGCGGCGCCAAAAGCCCCGCCATCGTGGGACGGGCGCGCTGTGGTCCAACCACCAGGGTGAGGTGGCAAGGCAGAACGACCCCCGAGGCAACGGAGCCGCTGAGGCCGAGACCACAGCAAGACATCGATCATACGCAGCCTGGCGTGGCATTCCAAACGAACGCCACGGGACAGGGGCCCGTGACCCGTCAGGACGGGGCGAACGCATCTGCAAGCCCAGCACGACCCCTTGCGCGCGGCATCCGCGTCGCGCGGCTGCCCCCAGCTGAAATCCATCTCAGATAGCAACGCAGCGACAAGCGGGACACGAGTCGGGCGAGCGGGGAACCCGCAACCGTCGAGAGACATGTGCCCTGCTCCGCACCGCAAGACGCTCCTCCACGGCGCATCCGGCCGCAAAACATATGCTACTGAAAGGTGATGCCCACGGCGATCGAGCAACGGCGTCGCCGGGCCGCGTCGGGGCCGCTGTCGACAAGAAAGCCGCTGCAGGGCCCGGGAGGGGGGGTTGCAGCTCCGCCCGTCAGGAAAGGTGCGTAACGATGCACGAGCTCCCTCCTCGCCGCCAGCAACGGCGCGATCGGGAGCGGCGGGCACCTCCAGCAGCCGAGCTCGTGCCGCGGCCCCGAGCGCGCGGGGAAGCGGCCATCACAGAGAAAGACGGGCGGAAAGTAAACAAGGCACTCTGGTCCGGCCCCCTGTGACCACCGTTACTGCTCAAAAAGCGCGCGTGAAGCAAGTTTGCCGAAAAGACGCACCTGCGGGTCGATGGCTGGACGGACGCTTACGCCGATGTCATCGCTGAGTCGCAAGCGTCGTGTCGCGGGCGTCAGCTGTCGGGGAGGAGGCGATCCTGCTGTGTCTGGAAAACGCGGTCAGAGCACGGGGTGCTCCTCGCCGCTGGAGGTAGGGATAAGGCGAAGCGATAGAATAGGGCAGCGTCGCGCGCCCATGAGCCTGGTCACGCCGTGGGGGAGACCCTAGGGAACGCCAGAAACGTGAGCAGGGAGGGGGCGGCAAATCAGGGCATTCGGTTGTCAACACGCGCAGGAGACGGCTCAATCAGCAGGCTTTCCGCTTCCTCCAACCGCGGCTGCCAGGCGTGCATCGTGGGCGAGGGTCCTAAGCGACCAAAGCATCATCCCGCTTGAGCCGCTTCGTCCGCATCCGCTCGCCCTTCTGGGGAAGCCGCCGAGAGTCTGAAGGATGACGGCTGTCGGGGCGCTCGTGTCGGGCCACGCTCTGCGCCTGTCGCGCACGGCAGGTGCGAGTTGCGACGCGGTGCGCCGGCCCAGACCGTCGTACTGCGCTCGACGTCCCCAGGGCCTGGGACGTGTGCCCACTGCAATGTTAGATTCAACTTCATTCTTGGAGATCTTTGTGGTGCCCGCACGGGCCCGGGGCGAGTGGGTGTGGCCAGTGGCCAACCCTTGGTGGGGAGTGGAGTGGTCCAAACAGCGTCCCGGGCGAGCGCCACCGTTAGGCGATCACCCCCCACACTTTCTTTGCAGGTCGTGCCATCCGCACGGCGTCGCGGGCCCCTGCCTTTGCACCTGCGCGTCGGGCCGTGCCACATGGCCTTGGCCGGCACATCTGCGCGGCAGCCGCGGCGCCTCCCGCGACCCTTGCCCGCGAGGAGGTCCTCAAGGTGATGACCATAGTCGCTGCGTCCTGCACCTCCTCCCCTGAGGACTTCCTTTGCAACGCAATGCCCCTTGTCCCCCACCGTGCAGAGCCACCCCAAGAACAACGTCCCTGAGAACATTTACGAGAAGATCGGTCGGAACCTGCATTTGAAGCCGAACCACCCCCTCAACATCCTCCGCACGGCCATCTACCAGTACTTCGACACGCTGGCCCCCGGGCGCTTCAACAAGTTCGACACCCTGGCACCCGTTGTGTCGATCGTGGCGAACTTCGACGAGGTGCTCGTGCCCGCCGACCACGTCTCCCGCTCCCCCAACGACACGTACTACGTCGACGACCAGAGCGTCCTGCGCTGCCACACCTCGGCCCACCAGGCTGAGATGCTGCGGAAGGGCGAGACAGGCGAGGCGCAGGCATCCCATCACGAGCACAAAGTCCAGTCCATCTGCACGCCCGGCACCCGCGTAACTCACTGCGCATGTCGGGGACCCGTGTCTGGCACCTCCACCTCCGCAGCGTTCCTGGTGACGGGGGACGTCTACCGCCGTGACGCCATCGACGCCACGCACTACCCCGTCTTCCACCAGATGGAGGGGGTGCGGGTGTTCACCCGGGAGGAGTGGGAGGCGGCGGGGCACGAGGACGGCACCAAGATGGCGGAGGTGGAGCTGAAGAAGGCACTGGAGGGGCTGGCGAGGCACCTGTTCGGGTGAGGAGGCACGCAGGGGGCAGGGCGAGCAGCGGCACACGCGTGACGAGCGGCGCTGTGTTCGTTTGTATTCGTTCGAACGCCGGGCTCCGTGGGGCAGGGGCACAAGGCGGGTGTGGCTACAGGGTGGCTGGGCCAAGGCAGCTGGTGCTGTGCCTCGTGCAGGGACGTCGAGATGCGGTGGGTGGACACATACTTCCCCTTCACGGAGCCGTCCTTTGAGCTGGAGATCTTCTTCGGGGGCGCGTGGCTGGAGGTCCTGGGGTGCGGGGTCATGCAACGCCAAATCCTGGACGCCAACGGTCGGGACAGGTGACACACACGCGTGAATGAGACTTGTGCTTCGAACGAAATGCATGCTACTGGCAATGCTTGGCCGACACCCGCCCCGTGCGCCCCCGTGCCGCAGCAACGGGTGCCGGGCGTGGGCCTTCGGCCTGGGCCTGGAGCGCCTGGCCATGGTCCTCTTCGACATCCCCGACATCCGCCTCTTCTGGTCCGAGGACCGCCGCTTCACGGAGCAGTTCCGGGAGGGCGACCTTGGCACCAAGTTCAAGCCCTTCTCCAAGTTCCCCCCGTGCTACAAGGACGTGGCCTTCTGGATCAGCGACCGCTTCACGGAGAACAACCTGTGCGAGGTGGTGCGCGCCCAGGGGGGCGACCTCGTGGAGGAGGTGAAGCTCATCGACGCCTTCACGCACCCCAAGACGGGGCGCACCTCCAACTGCTTCCGCATCACCTACCGGTCCATGGAGCGCTCCCTCACCGACGAGGAGATCAACACGATCCAGGAGCAAGTGCGCACGCGCATCCGCGACGAGCTGGGGGTCGAACTTCGCTGAGCAGGCAGTCGAGCTCTGCTGACGGAGCTCTCTTCCCACGTAGCACCGGTGGCAGCGCGTGCGGTTCCGGGTGACACTTGAACATTCGGCAGGTCTCTGCACTGCTCGCTAGCTCTTCTCTCGCAACAGCTCTGAGTCGAACAAACCCAGCCAGGCCTCTGGTCACAACAGCCCCTGCTGAGATCCCCCGGGGCTCGGGAGCGTGTAGCTTGGCCTGAGGAAGCCGTCGACCTGGACAAACTCCACGTCCCTCCGCCTCCCGAACACGAGGGAGACCAGGGGGTCTGCCAGGGCCTGGGACCCACTGGCCCACTCCCCATCGCCCCCGCCCCCGTCCCTCTCCCCTTCCGCCGTGCTGCTGCCGATGGGCATGCCGCCCGGGTGCTGGTCCGATGCGCCCTCTTCCTCCATGACCTGCCCGCCCACGTTGCGCACGAGCTCCTCCAGCAGCAGCATCTGAGGGAGCGATAGTCGTTTCATCCGTTGGTCATCCGTGCCCCCCAATGCCGCTGCAGGGTGTTGCACTGCCACTGTTCATCTCCCCCACCTGCACGCGCTTCCGGTGGCTGTCGGACCTCAAGTGTTCAGCCGTGTCGCTCGCCCTGCTGAAGATGATCCCGCAGACATCGCATGTGTACTTGGGGTGGCTACGAAGGCGGCCCGTGAAGGGGTTGACGAACGGGGAGCGCAGCTGACTCAGGGAAGGACTGCAAAGGGAGGTGAGAGAGCGAGTGCGAATGTCAGCAGTCCCTTCAGTTGCTCAGCCAGCAGCAGCTCGGCAGGTCAGGCTGCATCCCGTCCTCACCTGCATTGGCTCCAGGCATTCCGGAAGTGCAGCTGGGCCTTGTCCTCCAGCGCCAGCTCCAAGTTTTTAACCGGAAAGAGGTCCCTGGGGCTCTGCAGCGCCCCTTGCCACTCGTCGCCCTCCACACCGCCGCCAACGCCCGGACACTCGCCCCAAGGCAGCTCGTCCGCTGGCCCCGCGCCGGCACCTGTGCCTTCCTCCGCTCTCCGCCTGACGCTGTCCCCGCTCCCATCGCGCTCGGTCCCCAGCCGCCCTTCTACGGCAGACTTTGCCCGCTTGATCCGCAGCCCATCGGGGGTCACAAAGTCCCCGCCATCCACCTGGCCCGCCACGCCCAGGTCCCCCACGGCACTTTCCGCAGACTCGTCGGCGCCCGCGTTCTCCTCGTCCAAAGCCAGGCGATTCAGCAGCTCCTGTGGGAATGCAACGGGGTCGCACACTGGCCCAACAGACCAGCATAATGCAGGAGTCGGCGGAGCACTTTGCACGACATGACAGCGAGAGGCGGTGGCAGGCACTGTTCGCAGAAGGCCACTGCGGCGCAGCCCTGCCCCCCAGCAGACACCTCACCTGCATCAGCAGCCCCTGCACCATGCGCCGGTGGGCGCGGCTGCCGAGGTGCCTCGCCGTGTCCTCCGCCCTCGAGAAGCGTATCCGACAGACCTCGCAAGAGTACTTGCTGTGCGTGGACACCGAGTAGGCCGCCATCCCCGTGCGCCGTAGCGCCTTGCTGCGCAGCCGCGCCACCAGGTGCTCCAGGGGCGGCGGCGAAGGCGTGCCCCCGGGGATGGGTGCACGCTCGACCGCCTCCGCTCGCCCCTGCTGCGGCGGAGCACCCCTAAGCATCACGGACAGGACGTCGGATGGGAGGCGCTCCCCGCCCACGTCTGCCGTGAGCACGGGGTCCCAACCGGACCGGCCCCTCGCGCGCAGCTTGCGGACGAGCGACTTGCGGAAGATCTGGGTAAGAAAAGGGTGCGGCTTCCACGGTCCCGCCTCCTGGCCATCGACACCCGCCCGCGCCCACGGCCCCGCTGCGCGCACGCACGCCTCCACCTCCCGCACCGGCACCCACATCAGGTCGCGCGTGGGCTTGCCCGAAGCGCTGGTCGCGGGAAGCCCCATTTGGGCGTACCGCAGAGGGAGCTCCTGCCACCCCCGCAGGCGCAGGAAGAAGAGGGCGTAACGCCCCGACTTCTGCCAGCACATGTACCGCAGCAGAGGCTGCACGCGCCGCGCCGGAAGAAGCCCCCCCGTCTCCTCCTCCAGCTCCCTCGCCGCCGTGCTCTCGATGCCCTCGTCCGACTCACGGCGCTTGCCGCCCGGCACGGTCCACGCCGAGTGCACCAGCGCCTGCTTCTTCGAGGGGTGGCTCGGCAGGCCTCCATACATCTGACACAAGAGCACCACCAGCTCGCCGGACTCCGTAAAGTCGTAGCAAAGCACTCCGGCAGCTGCGGAGGGGGCACGCGGGATGGGTCCGCCAGGCCGCGCTGCCAGCTCGGCAGGACGGGACGACGCCGTCGGCGGCCACCTGGTCACAGGACCGCAACGTCGCGTCCACAACGCGCGCGCAGTCTCACCCTTGTAATTGGCGATGGACCTATGCTGCGCCCCAGCCACCGCCCCCGGCTCGGCTTTCACTGCAGCAGCCCGGCGCTTGAGAGGCGCGCTCCCGGTGGCACAGCGAGTGTGCGGCAGGCTTCGAGGTAGACCCGGACAGCTGAGAGCCTGCGGGAAATGGCCGACACACGGGGCCCTGCCTCAGGAGCCCGGCCCGCGCCTCTGAGCGCAGCAAGACCAGCTACGGGGCATGTACGGCATGCAACGCAGCTAAGTCTGCGCCAGGTGGCAATTCACCGCGCGAGGAGCGCCGAATGAGGGCTGGAGGATGTGGGCTGCTCGGCCCACAGCCGTCCCCGGCGAGCCCTCCCGCCGCATGGACGCCCGGGTTCTGCGGCGGAAACAGAGGCATCAAGTGTGCATTCTCGACTGGGATGAGGGCGCAGGCAGTCCGACATGGCCTCGCAGGGCCAGCGGAAGTGCTCACCCCGTGCGTGCAAAGCGCCCTGCAAGTCCTCGGGGTGCGATGCGGAAGCAAGGCCGATAACAACATATCAGCGGCGATCAAGCACGCATCGCAGTCACATTTAAGAGGGAAAAGTGGAAAAGTGGCGAAGGGGTGCCCAAATCCGGCTCAGCTGCGCAGTGGTGGAAAAGAGAGGACAGCCTGACGCAGCTGCCGTTGTGGAGGAGGCAGTTGCCACGTCTGGCTGATCAAAGCCCCTCAAGACCGTGCCTGACGCCGGACGCCAGACTGTGCGACTTCGTGAGGCACCAAACTGGACACCACGCGCCTTCCACGGCAAGTTCTGTACCCTCCGCACAGCACCACGGGTCCTGCCCCGCGAGAAGTACGCTTTGCGGTCGTGTTCTGCTGCCTCCGCTCTGCTCATCTCCCCTGAGACAGCGGGAGCCCCAATTGGCTTGACTTGGCCGCGTGCTCTTTAGGTTTGGCAGGGTAGAGCAGATGCGGACGTGCCACATCTGCGGGGAGCGGGATCACCAGGTGATCCACGCTGTGGGCGCGCCGCGCCTCCTCGTTGCGTTCTGCGTCGGCTTCTCGCGGTGGAGGGGCGTGCCCAGCGCAGATGACAGCCTTCGTCATTGCATCTGGGCACCCTGACGACGCGGAATGGCCGGCGGGGGCCTGTGCAGCGTTGCCGGCTTGGGCGCAAGCGTGCCCCGATTCGGCCGCGAGCTAGCGTCCCCTGTTCCTGGCGCGAGTAAGACAAGATCCTCTTGATGTCGTGGCACTCTCAGGCGGTCCTGTGCTTCAACGGGAACGTTGGATGGAAGGAGAAGTGGTCCAAGACCCCGGGACTCGCGGAGAAGATTTTCAACCCCCGCCCCAACATCTGGCTCTCTGAGGCGAGTTGTTGTCTGCTTGATGCGCGGCAGAGAATGGCGCGGGGGTCAGGGCTGGCCTTGGACGTGGCAGAGCACACAAGTGTGCTGCTCTGCGCTTGCAGGAGCGCGCCAAGAAGCATGTTGACGTGGATGCGTTGGCGTCAGCTGCGAGGCGTCACGCAGGGCAGCAAAGCAAGAAGCTTGCCGAGCTCCCGGACTGGTCCAAGATTACTGAGGTTGCGGATGCCTCCAAGGCCTTGACGGAGGAGCAGATCGTGCAGCAGGCCCGGGTGAGATCAGCTTTGTCGGCCGTCGACTGCACGCGCTAGCCTCCGTCTTGCTTTGGAACGTCCTTGGACCTCCGCACCGGACGGGGCGCCTTCCAGCACGCCTTCCAGCACGTCAGCTTCTGCCTGGAGGGCTGTCAGGCGTTAAATCGTGCCCTGAAGAACCTGTGTGCTCGTCGTGCGTGCAGGTGTGTGAGGAGAGCGAGGCGGATCGCCGGGCGAGGATTGCGGAGGAGAAGGCGCGGGACATGGAGGAGGTGACAGTTGTGCATGGCCCAGCAGGCTCATGCTGTGGCGCATCGCTTGAGCTTCGTATGTCCACCAGGTAGCTGTGGGAGTATGCGCTCGCGTGACTGACACCCTCCCGAGTGACACCCCACGCAGAGGAAGAAGAAGTGGCTGGAGGAGGCGGGGCTGCCGGAGAAGATCCCGGAGTTTGTCCCGGGGATGACGGCGCCGCAGGCCTTCCCCATGGTGGCGTCCGTGCCCGCCCAGAGCATGGCGGCCCCCGCCGCATCCATGGCCCCTGCCGGCATGCCGGCAGCGTCTGCGGCACCCCCGCAGCCTCCCAAGCCGCAGCCGGCCGCCGAGCCGCCGCTGCCAGAGGGGTGGGCCTCGGCGAAGGCGCCGGACGGGCGGACCTACTTCTACCACAAGGTCACGAAGAAGACGCAGTGGTCGCGGCCCGACGCCAGCACGCCCATCCAGTAGCCGCCTGCGCCGTTCGCTTGGACACATGGGCGCGGGTCGATCCATATTCCCTTGAAGGACGTGTCTCGGCTCCTCCTCAACGCTTGTGTCCAATGTCGGTGGAAACCTGCTGGCACGCGTCGACGATGGTCTCTTCCAGCCCGTGCGCCTTCCATCATGCACACGTTCACGAACTGGTTACAGAGGCAGCCCTTGCGTGTCGAAGACCGAGGGCACGGCGGAGAACAGGCTCTCCCCGCGCCGGTAGCTCGCCGCTGGGCGTCGCTGGGCTGCGCTGCTGGGCTCTGTTGCCGTATCGAGTCGCGTGGAGGAAAGAGAGATGAATAATGTCGACGGTGCGGCGCAGGCAGCCAGCGCCATGAGTTTTGGGGCTGCTCTTGCACAGGCGTGCGCCTAGGGCAGCCAAGTCGTCGTTCTCGGATAGATGGCGTCTGTATGACCCTGCGCAAAGTGCTTGCTGGGTCTGGTTGCCGCTCCAAACGACGCTCGCTTGCTCCGCCCCAGAGCGCCCCCCTGCGCCGGCACGGCTGCGGGCACGGCCTTTTGCTACGCGAGGCAGATACATTTCCATACTCGCCTCAATGCCGCTGTGTCTGCGCGTCTTGCGACGCCCTGGTGTGTCGTGGCTTGCAGAGGCCAGCACTCTCCCCACCACGGGGCTGAAAGTCAAGGCGACCTCCAAGCCTGCCATCTACATTCCCAAGGACGTCCAGCAGGCGATGCAGAACCCGAAGCACAGGTGACTTGTCGGGCTGTGGTGGTGCTCGCGGCGGCCGCCGGCTCGGGCGCGAAACTTCTCCCAATCCGCCATCGTCGCAGCGGGTCTCTGTCGGATGTGGTGGGGAACGCCGTGAAACGGTGGTACTACGAGGCGGCCGAGGAGGCGTACAAAGGGGACGTCAAGATGCAGGCTCTGTTGGGGAACATGCTCGTGGAGGGGTGAGAGCTGGGCTCTGGGCGAACATGCCGCGCGGGCTCATTGTCAGCGCTTCATATGCAATGCTGCCATGTCGCCCATGTGCAGGTACGGCGGCCCCAAGGACCCCGAACTGGGGAAGGAGTGGGTGGACCGGGCTCGCAAGAGGGGCTACAAGATGGCGGGGGTCTATTGCACCATTTGACCGCGGTTTCTCACGCACGGGACCTTAGGGTGGCTATGCAGGGTTGGCCCGTCCAAGCCCCCCCCCCGTCACTCCCTGTTGGTCAGTCTGCTACCTGCTCTGCAAGCACCTTTGCCCAACAAAGCCACGATTTTCCCGTTTTCCTAGGACAGAAGCCGCCAATCCGACAGCCCGCGCGTTCGCTTCAACATTGCCGCTCACGCCTGTGCGGCACGCGCCAGGGAGGCCCGCGTGGCCGCCTCGAGCCGCTTGCGGAGGTCCTCCTGTTGAATGCGCCCGACGACCTCCATGCCGAAGGAGTAGACGAGCGCCGCCCGGGCGGTCTCCTTGTCAATGCCCCTCGACAGGAAGTAGAAGACCTGGTCGTCCTCCAGGTCCGACACGGTGCACCCGTGGGAGCACTTGACATCATCCGCCACGATCTGCGGGAGAGGCGGCCGGGTCAAGGTAGGCCTTTACCCGTGGGGCGAAGTCCCGAGCGACCCCATGCACAGGGCGGCCGCGCACCTGGAGGTTGGGCTTGACGTTCACGGTGGCGCGGGGGGTGAGGAGGAGGTTGCGCGAGAGCTGGCTGGCGTCCGTCTTCTGCGCGAGCTTGTCCACGCGGACGTTGCCGTCGAACACCCCGCGCCCGTCCGCGTGCGCCACGATGCACTTGTGGAGACACTCGGACTTGCCCCGGGGGTGGGCTAAGCGGAGCTTGGAGTGCAGGTCGTGCAGCTGGCCCTTGCCGCACAGCACGAAGTGCCGCGTGTCTGTCTCCGTGTCGGGACCGCCCTGCTGGACGTGCAGGTCGTGCCGCGACAGGCAGCCCCCCAGCGTGACCTCAGTCAGCGAGTAGTGACTCCGCTCGGCCTGCATGACCACCGTCGTGCGCATGTGCGACGCGTCCTCCCCATCGAGCCCCACGTACTGCAAGTGCGGGGATGCAACAGCGCTGTCCATCGAGGGCCTGGGCATGACGGTGCGCCACGGTCTCGAGACAATACCACCTTCAAAGGCACCGGCCGCATATGCACGGCCCGGCCGGGAGTCACCTTGTGATCGACGCTCGCCCCCGTCTGCACGTGGACCTCAGCGACGGCGTTGACGACGTAGGCCCCGCCCGCGTCGTGGGCCGGGACGAACTCCTCGATCAGCTGCAGCGCCGAATCCTTTTCCGCGGACACGAGAAGCCGCGGCGCCGAGTAGCACGCCTCGTCCTTGGCGCCCCCCAGGGAGAGGTAGAGCACGTGGACGGGCTGGGCCACGTAGCACCCCGCGGGCACGTGGATCACTGAGCAGTCCTCGGCCGTGGCCAGGTTCATCTTCGCGAACGTCCCCCCGTATTCCCTCGTCAGAGCGCCCGCGGCCTCTTGCAACTGGCTCGGAGCCCCCGACAAGGGCCCCACATACACACCCTGCAGGCACCGCAGCGGCAAGGTGTTATGGCACAGCTCCGAGGCGCGCAGGCACCGCTTTTTGAGCGCTCGTAGCGACTCGCACCTCGGGCAGCGACGATAAGTCGCTCATATCCGCGTCAATCTGCCCGTCAATGACCACCACCATGGACCCCTTCGCGTCGCTCAGCGTGTTGCGCTCCACTTGGTTCACGAGGGACAGGGGTTTGGCCATCGAGGTCGAGGACACGGACGCCGTCACGTTGCTGCGGCCGAGCGACACGATTCGCGGGGTCTGCGCTGGCGGCCGTGCTCGCATCTTAGGTTGCCCCTTCGCTCGCAATGTCCAAGGGCCGCACCTGTTCACGAGAGAGCTGAGGTCGGTGAACCTGTACTCCTCCATGCGCGTTGTGGGCACCCGGGCGTTCTGGAGCTCGACCTTCGCGGCCTTGGCCGCCTCCCCCAGGGCGGGGGTGTGCGGCAAGCTGAGCACTTTCCTGCGGTCCGTGGCCTCGGACTCGGCGTCATTCCATGACGGTGTCCCTTGCCTTGCCTACAAAATCGCACAGCAGCCTCCGCGCGGCGAGAAGGCGCCGCCCGCACCTTATCCATGTGTCCTGGTAATCCAACACGGCCGCTCCGTCCCCCCCCGCGCGCGCCAGCGCCGCCATCTTTCGCCGATGCCTGTGCAGCCCCCAGACCGTCTTCCAGGACGACGCTGCGAGCAACGGGCACGCGCATCGCCGCCGCATCAGTGGATGTGAGCCCAAGCCAGTGGTGGCACCACGGTGGGGCCAAGGCCCGCCATCCGCCATCGTGCTCGCTCGCATTCGGAAGCACTCCATGCATTGACTCACCCACGGCGGCGTGCGCCATCGCGGTCACGTCCTGCCTGCTGGACGCGATGCCGCACCGACGACAAGGGCCCCCCGCTCCAAGCCGCAGGCCGTAATCGGAAGCTGGGGACACGCGGCCGCGAGGGAATGCTGAGGGAACCCTTCGCGCCCCCCTTCCTTGAGGCTGGAGCCCCGTGCCACTGGCACAGCTGGCACGGTTTTGTCGGGCCGACCGCGCTCGAGCAGCGCTGATTCCACGTCGCGACGCCCGATGCCCCTCATTCGTGCGAGACGGAGAGCGAGGGCGGTTAGCACGTCTTGGCGCGTAGAATGTCCGCAGTTCGGTGAGAAATCGCGTCCCGCTGCCGTTGGGGGAGGAATCGGCCTCCTCGAGTCGGCTCTCTCCCGCGTGTCGACGCGAGTCGTCGGATGGGACACCTGGCGCGCCCTCCCGTGTCCCGCAGGGCGGGGTACTCGCCTGGGAGGGTCGTGCTTGGGGAGCGAAGCCAGCAAAGGAAGGCCGCCGGTCAGCCGAGGGCCCTTGTGAACGCCGAGGATCATCGAGTACCGATCCGCAGGTGCGGCACCCGCATCGCCTTCGCGGTCGCGCGGGGACCCGGACGTCCCGTACTCGTTGCGCCTGCGCCAGCGCGATGCCCTGCCCAGCGCCCGTGGGCCGCGATCCCCGCGCTCCTTTTCGTCGCTTCGGTCGCTCGCGACGGGCCCGGCGCCCCGCGACGCGAGGGGGGGCGCGGCAGGTTGCTGACCGCTGGCGGGGTAGTGTGAGTCCGGCGTTGGCGTCACCGCCCCCTTGCACCCCCGCCCCGCGTGCCTTGGCTCCGATGCATCGCATTCGCACACTGTCTTTCCCGCGCGGTCGCACCGGACGCCGTTCCCGTTGGACGAAAGGTGCAGCCCCTGCTCAATCCCGGTCGCGCGCGGGGTTCCGCGTGCGGCACGATCTCCCTTAACGCTGTTCATTTGCCGGCCGCTCCTGCATTGGCATGCTTCCCACGAGGCGTGCCCACCACACTCGAGGCCTTTGCGCACTTATCGACCTCAATAGGCCCATTTTGGCATCCGCGGCAGCCTTTCGCGTGGGACAGTGTACGCTGGATGGGAGGAGCGGCGCGGCAACGTCCTTCCTGCTCCCTCCCGCAGGCCCTCGGGGATCGCTCCTCGCCACGGCGTGGTCGTCTCGGCAGCGTCCAACCTGATGGTGGGTGCCCCGCGTTACCCGTTCGAAGCACGCATCATCGCGCGATGGATCGCGGCGACCCACCGACGCCCCGGGCTCGCCCGTTGCCGCAGAAGCAGGCTGCAGGGCGCCTTGACATCTCCCAGACGCCTGAGTGGGAGGCGCTGCAGGAGCACGTCAAGGAGATCGAGAAGACGCATCTTCGGGACCTGATGCAGGAGCACGACCGCGTGGAGTCGCTCATCGTGGAGCACAACGGCCTCTACTGCGACTTCTCCCGCCAGAGGCGAGGGCCCTGCGCTCGCCGCGACCTCCGGACGCCCGCCGCGCGCTGGGTCGATGCCAGGTCGCCTAACGTCGACCGTTCGGCCCCGTCTCTCCGCGCAGGGTGACCCAGGAGACGGTGTCGAAGCTGATCGACCTGGCGGACGCGGCGCAGCTGCGGGAGAAGATCGACGCCATGTTTGACGGGGAGCACATCAACGCCACGGAGGACCGCGCGGTGCTGCACGTGGCGACGCGGGCGATGCGGGACGAGGTGATCAAGGTGGAGGGCGAGAACGTGGTGCCCCAGGTGTGGGAGGTGCTCGACAAGATCAAGGTCTTCACGGAGAAGGTCCGCGGCGGCGAGTGGCGGGGCGTGACGGGCAAGCCCCTCAAGAACGTGGTGGCGATCGGCATCGGCGGCTCCTTCCTCGGGCCCCTGTTCGTGCACACGGCCCTGCGGACGGACCAGAAGGCGGCCATCAACGCGCACGGCCGGAGCCTGCGCTTCCTGGCCAACGTGGACCCCATCGACGTGGCCCGGGCCCTCAACGGGTTAGACGCGGAGGAGACGCTCTTCGTGGTCATCTCCAAGACCTTCACGACGGCCGAGACGATGCTCAACGCGCGCACGGCGCGCGCTTGGCTCGTGAGCGAGCTGGGCACCGAGCAGGCGGTGGCCAAGCACATGGTGGCCGTGTCCACCAACCTCAAGCTGGTCAAGGAGTTCGGCATCAACCCCGAGAACGCGTTTGGGTTCTGGGACTGGGTGGGCGGCCGGTACTCGGTGTGCTCGGCCGTGGGCATGCTGCCCCTGTCGCTCCAGTACGGCTTCGACACCATGCTGGAGTTCCTCCGGGGCGCCAACGACATCGACCGCCACTTCCGCACCGCGCCCTTCGAGTCCAACCTCCCCGTCATGATGGGCCTCCTCTCCGTCTGGAACGTCTCCTTCCTTGGCCACCCCGCCCGCGCCATCCTCCCCTACTGCCAGGCGCTGGCCAAGCTCCCCGCGCACATCCAGCAGGTCTCAATGGAGTCCAACGGCAAGGGCGTCGACATCCACGGACGCCGGCTGCCCTTCGAGGCCGGCGAGATCGACTTCGGCGAGCCCGGCACCAACGGCCAGCACTCGTTCTACCAGCTCATCCACCAGGGCCGCGTCATCCCCTGCGACTTCATCGGGGTCGTCAAGTCCCAGCAGAGCGTCTACCTCAAGAACGAGGTCGTCTCCAACCACGACGAGCTCATGTGCAACTTCTTCGCCCAGGCCGACGCCCTCGCCTTCGGCAAGACGGCCATCGAGCTCCGGGCCGAGAACGTCCCCGAGTCCCTCGTACCCCACAAGACCTTCACGGGCAACCGCCCCAGCCTCTCCCTGGTGAGCCGCGTCCCTGCCGCACCGCCCCTGCTAGGCGCACTTCCTTCCTGTCACGCAATCTCTGCTTGCCCCGTCCTCGCCCGCAGCTCCTTCCCGAGCTCAACGCCTTCACGACGGGTCAGCTGCTGGCGCTGTACGAGCACCGCGTGGCCACGCAGGGCTTCATCTGGGGCCTCAACTCCTTCGATCAGTGGGGCGTGGAGCTGGGCAAGGTGCTGGCGTCGTCCGTCCGCTCGACCATCAACCGCTGCCGCACGATGAACAAGCGCGTGGCGCCCTCGGACGGCTTCAACTACTCCACGGCCAAGATGATCAACCGGTACCTCGAGGGCAAGACGCAGATCCTCTACCCGGAGGGCCACGACGTCTTCCCCAAGGAGCTCATTCGGGGGACCCAGCGGCCGACCTCGTACCCCTGAGCGCAGTGGGCGCGACCGGGCTGGGACCTATCAATCGCCGCGGCTTCCGATGGAGGCCTCCCTTTTGTTTCTCCTACCCTACAGCCCCGGCAGCAGCGCCCGCGTGTGCGGCCGGCCTTCCGGGGCGCTCCATGCGGGGTTGCCACGCACGCCAGCACTGCCCCTCGGTGCTGCCCTGCTGTCTGCGCCTTTCGGACTCGTGGGCCTCGCCAGCACGTCTTTCGCCGCGGAGTTTCTAGCGTCTGGCGCCATCGGGGCCTCTAGGCTCGAGGTAGCAACCCTCTGTGCTTCGCCCCGCTGTCGTCGTCGCAGCTTAGCTTCAGAGTTTCACCTCCCCCCTCCTGCCACTGCGCCACTCACGCCCGCGCGGCACGTGTCCAACGCCGCGCAGCCTGGTCACTAGGCAGCCCTCTGGCTCGTGTGACGACCATCGTTGAAGCGGCATCATGCCTTGGCCCTCCGCTGCTCCACGTCCCAGTTAAAGATGCGCGCGAGGGTCACCTCGGTGGTCGTGATCTGGTCCTTGATCCACTGCGTCTGCAATCACAACCAGGGCACGGCTTCAAAGATCGGTGCTGCCCCGCAGCGTCCTTGTGGTTTCCGATGAAGACGAGCACACCCCGCACGATGGTTGCACGTGCCTTGGTCCTGGCGTCCTCGATTAAAGCCGCACACTTGTCCTTCTGCTCCGCCAGCAGAGCTCTGGCCTCCTCCAGCGGGTACTCGAGCATCACATTCGCCCCCAGCCTGCGCGGGCGCGGCGACGCGACCGTCCGACAGCTTGCGCCAATACATGTGATTGCATGGAGCCCAGGAGCGGGGCTAGCAGCTGTCGAGCGGCCCTCACCACAGCATGACGCTCTCGGCACCCTCGACGCTGGCCTTGGCGTACACGTGGTCGGTGATCTCGAAGTCGACCTTGAGACCGTCGCTTTTGTTGATCAAAAGCTCGATCATGTCCAGCGAGCGCGCCAGGTCGGGCATCTTGGCGCTCAGCCTGCATCCAAAGGACGGCGCAGCTCGCGCGCCTCGCCTGCGCCCGGACGCCGCCTATTGGGCACGCGCGTGTGCTGGGGATCTCACTAGCGTGAGCAAATGGCCGCCCACCTGAGGCGCTCCTGCTGGAGCCTGCTCTCGATCATCTTGTACCCCTGCAACCTGTTTTGTAACTTCGCCAGCTCATCGTCAACCACCTTCCCTGCGATGGCCAGGCGTAGCTGATACATTCCCACAGTTACCAGGGGCCCCGTCGCATCGTCGGGCGCACCACCGCGGACCGCTGGGACGCACCCGTCATGTGCGCCCCAATGTCATCGATGAAGGGCGCGGGCGGCGCGTCCTGCACCAGCTTCTCTATGCTCGTCATCCCCGCGCCACCGACCCAAAGCAGGAGGTCCCGAGAGTGACCCGACGGGGCAGAGGACAAACAGGCTCTTAAGGCAAGGAGAGGTGACCGATTCGGGGGAGATGGAAAGCAGGTCTGGCTTCTGAAACTTTCATGAAGACTGCGCGCGTTGCCAAGCGGAGCATCAGCGGTGACACAAAGCACGCAGACTGGCGAGTCGCAAGCGATCGTAGGCGGGCCTGAGGAAAGCCTCTCAGCTCTGCATCGATTGGCTGATCCCTCCACACGTTCCTTGTGTCCCCTGCCGTGAACCCAGGCGGTGGTAAGTCGCCCTCGGCGCGTTGTGCCGCTGGCCCGCGAGGAGCGACGGCCAAAGTAGCTCCTGAACTCCCATCCGTGCGAGAATCAGGATCTTGATTTTTACCGCTTGCGTCCAGCGTAGACGGGGGGGCCGCTCGGCTGCTGCGCGGGGACAGGGGGGCTTGATTTTGTCTGCACAAGGCATCCCCGCGAGCGGGGATCGCGGGGCGGGACGCTGCCAAGCGCCATGTTTTCTTCACTATCAGTAGGTGCTCCTGAAATCCTGGGGCCGGCCCCAGCGAGGAGGAGGTGAGAGAGCGGGCCGACCTCGTGGGCCGTTGATCGGCCAATGCTGTCCAGTGCGACGCATTTGCATTCCCCGACGCCCTCCGCGCAGATGGCCTCCCCGGCACGCCACTGGGGACGTGCAGCATGGGTCGCGGTGCAGGCTTGGGGCTGGGAGGGCACGAACGGTGGCGCTGGCGACTCACACCGCGCAGCAGCCCGTGGTGCCTTCTGCGGGCTCTCGCGGAACCGGCTCCGGCAGGGAGATCAAGCTGGGGGGTCAGCGCTTCCAGCTACGACGTGTGGGCGATGACGACCTCTGGGCTGTGGCAGACATGCACCGGCGCGTGTTCTACCCCACGGCCCCGGCCTTCACCGCCCCGCTGATGAGGTGCGCCTGTCCTTCCCGCTGCCTGCACCGTCAGTGCTCACGTCGTGCGACCGCTCACGGCCGCCCGCTCACCGCCTCGCCCTCGCTGTGCGCCCCAGGCTGGACCGCATCGCAGCGTTGGTCCTGGGAAAGGACCTGGAGAGGGGCGGGCTGGGGCGTTTCCAGTGCATCATCGCGGCCGCTTTCCCCGGGGCGCCGCGGGCGGACCGCGGCTCTCCGGGGGTCGGCGAGCGCGGACGGGACCGCCTCCCCTCGCTGTCGTTACAGGCGTTCCTCCTCAACCTCGCCAACAACGTTGCCCCGATGTGCAGCGCGGGCCACCCCGTCGTGGGAGCGGTCGTGCTTGACTCGCTGGCGGCGCACGTGCCCCCCCAGCGGGTGTTTGGCTCCAAGTCCCTCCGGCCGCGAAGGGAGGTGGCATATCTGTCCAATCTGGCCGTCGACCCCGCCTACCGCGGGCTGGGCCTGGCCAAGCGACTAGTGGAGGAGGCGGAGCGTATGGCTGCCAAGGTGAGGGGCACTGAGGGCCACCCGTGGGACATGTGTGTTGCACGCTGGATGCGCGTCGCGTTCTCTGACCCAGCGCGACACGCCTGCTCACAGTGGGGCTGTCGGAGCGTGGCGCTCCACTGCGACCCCACGAATAAGCCTGCCATGAGGCTTTACCAGGCCCTCGGGTACCGCAAGGGTGCGGCCCAGCCCGAGTGGGACACGTACATGCTGGAGCGGAGGCAGCTGCAGCTCATGATCAAGCGCGTGCCGCCCCGCATCCGCGACCCGGCCGAGCTCTCGCGCCCCGAGCACCAGTGGCTGGCGTGACTGCCTGTGCCACAGCGCTAGCTGAATGTCACTCTCCGGTCCACTTGAATGGCAGACAGGTACGGCACTGCCGTTCAACACCGAACGCAGACCTCGGGCGCATGCCAGCCCCGGAATCTATAGCGCTGGAAACGCCCAGCAGCTCGTCTAGCATAATATGCCGGGGCACGCGTGCGGCGACGGGGCCCGGAAGGTGCGAGGTGTGGTGAGGGTTGGTAGGGAAAAGATCACGGCAGCACACGTGCCGAGGGTGGAGAGATGGCGCATCTCACCCCTGCGCCTTCCTTCATCAGCGGGGCTCACTTGTCACCTGGCACCCACGTGTCCTCCGAGCCCACGAGGGCGCACGCGGCGGCGTCCTGGTTGGGGATGAGGTGCCCCACGCAGTCGCGCTCCTTGGCGAGCTCATCCTCGGAGGCCTTGATCTGCAAAGAGGGTCGCGCGAGGGCGAGGCAGGTCACGTCACGCGGCGTCGAAGCACAGGCCAACCATGCGTCCTGTATCTCAAACACCAGCAACGGCTCCCTCGCCGCCGGTCGGCTTCGTCGCTGGGCCTGCCGCTCGCCTTGGCACGGAGGTAGTCGTCGATGACGATGTCCTTGACGAACTCCCACTGGCCGTTCTCGCCCATGCGCAGGGGGAAGGAGAAGATGAGGCCGTTGGCGACGCCGTAGGGGTTGCCGTCCGAGATGACGGCCGAGGAGAAGACGTCCCCGGGGGCCGTGGGGCGGATGAGGGCGCGGATGGCGTCGCAGATGGACACGGCCGTGGAGGCGGCGGACGAGCGGCCCCACTTCTTGATGAGGGCGCCGCCGCGCGTGGCGACCTTGGGCACGAACTCGCTCTCGAGCCACTGGCGGTCAGAGATGACCTCGAGGGCCGGGCGCCCGCCGATCTTGGCGTTGACGAAGTCGGGCACCTGGGTCGTCGAGTGGTTGCCCCAGATGGCCGTGTTGGTGACTGCGAGGGGAGGCACGCGATGCGTCAGCGACCTCCCGCGCCCCACGACGGCGGCAGCCGGGCCTGGCTCGCGCGGCCGCCCCAGCCAGCGGCCGCGCCGCGCCACTCACCCGAGTTGTAGTGGCGCTGGGCCCTCATGGCCAGCTGGGCCTTGGCGCGGTTCTCGTCCAGGCGCGTGAGGGCGTGGAAGTTTTTGCGCGGGATGGACGGGGCGTTCTCCATGCAGATGAGCGCGTTGGTGTTGCACGGGTTGCCGACCACCAGCACCTGCACCGTCTTCTTCGCTACCTGCAGGGGTCTCGGACGCACCGCGGTCACTCTCTTGCGCCGCACGCAGGCGGCCTGGCAAGGGCACCCCACGGCGCTCACGCAAGCCGTTGACCCCATGTTGTGCCGGCCCCACCTGGTCCAGCGCCTTGCCCTGCTCGACGAAGATCTTGCCATTAATGTCGAGGAGGTCGGCGCGCTCCATGCCGGGGCCGCGGGGCTTAGCGCCGATCAGCAGCGCCCAGTCGGCGTCCTTGAAGATGATGAAGGGGTCGATGCCAATCTGCGGGGGTCGAAGCAGCGGTCGCAACAGGTTAGACCAGGGCGCAGGGAAACGCTCGTGAAGCTGGGCTACGAGAGGGGGACGACTGGGCGGCGTCAGTGTACGAATACAACTTCTCATGAGCAGCGCCTGGGGCGCGCTTCTGAAGGTGTCCTAAGATTTCTTGTCTTCCCCCGCCGCCCAATGCGTCCCCCGCACCGCCACTGCCATCGCCGCAGCGCCGGTAGGGTCGGGCACGGCCAGTCCCGCAACAACCATCAAGCTCGGCCACTGCCATGCCCTTGTCGCCACGGCCCTCACCTGCACCTCCCGAAGCAGGGGGTACATGGAGTCCTCCAGCTCCATGCACACGCCCTCGAGGGCCTCCCGGGACCGCTCGGAACCGAGGAGCTGGAGGATGATGGGCTGGTCGTTCCCAAACACCTCCCCCGAGCAGAGCTGGAAGAGCAAGTGGTTGGCGATCTGCCCCGCCGCGCCCGACACGGCCACGCGGATGGGCTTCTTCCAGCCCTTCATCTTCTCCGCGTCCACGTCCGAGATGCTGTACTTGACGTCCCACAGGCCCTCGCGGGACTCGACCGCCACGGCCACCGTCACGTCCCGGGCGCGCCGCGCCAGCCTGAGCGGGACGGCGCGGGCCACGGGAGCGGCGGGAACCACACGCGAGGACGGGCACGTCCCCGCCCCTGCAACGGCGGAGAGGAGGGGGCACTTGCTTCCGCAGAGCGAGGAGGGCAACGGGGCTGGCCCGCGCTACGCTCGCCCTCCCTCCACCCACGCGGCTGCCGAAAGACGCATGGGAAACGAACGTAAGTGTCGAAGCTGTGCGCGCGACAGATGGCACAACCGAGGCGCGCATCGGCCAGCTAGAACTGGCCAACCTCCTCCCGCCCCGATGGTGGCGGGACAGGGCCGCGAGGACGCCCCGGGGTGGACCACCGAACGCATGACGCAGGCACTGCGCGGGGGAGCGGCGGGCAGGGCAAAGGAGCGCCTTTTCGGCCAGTCATGACAAATGGCGCTCTCGGGGGGGAAAGCGGGCACGCTGCACGGTCTCTGGGCCGTCCAGCGACGTTTTCGCGATAAAGAGAGATCGGCTGGCACCGCTGGCTGCCCCGGAAGCCTCGAGGGCGGCGGGGGCAGCGTGCGCGACGCGCTGATTCGACATCCGGGATACGCCCACGGAATTCGCGCGGTATCGAGCGGAAACGGTAAGCCCGACGCGGGCGACTCACTCAGCGCGCTGTGCACGCGGGCCACGGTCGCCATGGGCCTCCGAGCTTGATCCAGAGCCGAGGGACGGCAAGAGCGGCTGTCGACACGCGCCAAGCTCAGGGGAGACCGGGAACACTTCGTAGCAGTTCTGGAGCGCGTGCAAGCGGCGTGGGCGAGCATCAGCGAGTCGTCAGAGGGACGTCAGAACCTAGCATCGCACACCCCCGGCAACCGGCCCAGCGGGGCGGTCTAGAACAACACCAAGGTAGTGGAGTCATGCTTCCTCTTGCTGGACCGATCCCTCCATGCGGCAATCCACGCCTTCGCCTCCTCGCGGTTCTGCTCGGGCGTCGTCGTGCAGATGATGGGCTCGACGCGGTTGACGGGCATAAGCAGCCCGTACTCCGACAACGACCCGCCCTTGGGGGAGCTCGCGGAGGGTGCCTTGCCGCTCCTGGACCGCCACGCCTGGATCCAGGCCTTAGCCTCGGCGCGGTTCTGGGCAGGGGGCTTGGTGCTGCGAGCAGCGCGTGACTCTCAGCCTCAGCGAAGACGAGGGTCCATCCAAGCGCTTCACGCTGCCCGCACAAAGCAAGGCGGCCCTCACTTGACGATGGGCTCGATACGGTTCTTGGGCATGGGCACACCGTACTCGGACCGCTGCTCGCCGCCCCCAAACAGCGACGAGAAGGGGTTGTTGTAAGCCGGTGCCTTCGGCGCCTCCTTGGGAGGGGCCGCAGGGGCCGCAGGGGCCGCGGGCGCGGCCTTGGCGGCAGGGGTCACAACAGGTGCAGCCTCAGCAGGCTTGGCAGCCGCCTTGGCCGGGGACCTTGCCCGCCATGCCTTGATCCACGCCTTGGCCTCCTCGCGGTTTTCTGCCGGGCTCTTGGTGCTGCAGGTGAAGAGAGCACAGGGGACCATTTCGTTGCCGCTGCGGGTGTTGCCCTGCTGACAAGCAACATTTGCATGAGCACTGGACATGTCGGCATCAGACAGCGGAAGGCAGCTGTGAACCAAAACAGATCCCCCCGGCCCGCCTCCTCACTTGACGATGGGCTCCACGCGGTTCTTGGGCATCGGCACGCCGTACTCGGACCGCTGCTCGCCACCTCCAAAGAGCGACGAGAAGGGGTTGCTGTTGGCCTGCGCCTTGGGCTCCTCCTTAGGCTTGGCCGCGACAGAGGCCGCGGCGGGCTTGGCAGCGGGAGTCGTGGCGGGTGCGGCCGCGGCAGGCTTGGCGGCAGGTGCCGCAGCAGGGGCAGCCGCCGCGGCAGGCTTGGCGGCGGCCTCGGCCGGCGACCTTGCCCTCCATGCCTTGATCCATGCCTTAGCCTCCTCGCGGTTCTCCGCCGGGCTCTTGGTGCTGCGGGCACAACACGCGACGTCCCATGCGACCACCGCCCCGCGGCAGCTAGCGCACCGCACAACACCCGCCATGGGAGGCTCACTTGACGATGGGCTCCACGCGGTTCTTGGGCATCGGCACGCCGTACTCGGACAGGTCCTGGCTGCTGGTGGCCCCGCCCACCATGCCCCCGAAGAGCGCCGCGAAGGGGTTGGACGGCTTGGCCGACGCCGAAGCCGCCGCCTTGGCCTTCCGGGCCTCCTCCTCGGCCGCGGCTTTCGCCGCCGCCACTTTCGCCGCCACCTCCGCCTTGGCCTGCTCCTCCGCCTTGGCCGCCGCCTCCCGCTTCGCCAGGTCCTCCGCCGCCGCCTTGGCAACGGCCGCGCGGGCCTCCGCCTCCTTCTTCGCCTGAGCATCCGCCGCCGCGCGAGCCTCGGCCTCCCGCTTGGCCTGGGCCTCAGCAGCTGCCTTAGCCTTGGCCTCGGCCTCCTTCTTCGCCTGAGCCTCTGCAGCCGCCTTGGCCTCAGCCTCTTTCTTGGCAGCCGCCTCCGCAGCAGCCTTGGCCTCGGCTTCCTTCTTGGCCTGGGCCTCAGCCTGCCTCTTGGCCTCCGCTGCCGCCTTCGCCTCAGCCTCCTTGGCCCTAGCCTCCGCAGCCGCCTTGGCCTCGGCAGCAGCCTTGGCCTCAGCCTGCTTCTTGGCCTCCGCCGCAGCCTTGACTTCCGCCTCCCTCTTCGCCTTCGCCTCCGCAGCTGCCTTGGCCTCGGCTTCCTTCTTGGCCCTCGCCTCCGCTTCCCGCCTCTGCCGCTCCTCCGCCGCCTTGGCCCGCGCCGCCGCCTTGGGGTCCACCGGGACCTCAGCAGCCTCCTCCACCTCCTCAGGCTGCTTGGCCTTGGACCCCAGCAGCCCAGCGAAGATCCCCGGCACAGCCGGCGCCTTGGCCGCAGCCACCGGCACCTCCACCTCCTCCTCCTCCTCCTCCTCCTCCTCCACCGCGGCCTGCTTGGCCTTGGGGACCAGGCCGGCGAACAGACCCGGGAGCGCGGGCCCCTTCGCCTCCTTGGTCTCCTTGGCCGGCGCCTCGGACGCCGCCGTCGACGCCCGCACCGACCCCTTGGCCCTCGCCGCCTGCTTCCGGGCCTCCTCCGCGGCGCGCTGGGCCTCGGCCGCCTTCTGTGCCGCAATCTCCTCCTTGGTCGGGGCGTTGATCACCTCGTCCACCACCCTGCGCTTCTCGCTGTCGGAGAGGATGCGCCCCTCGCGCGCCGCCCTCTGCACCTCCTGCAGCAGCACGCGCGCCGCCTGCTCCCGACGCTCCAGCTTGGCCACCGCCGCCTCCAGCTGCTGCACCTTGGACTGCACGTGACCAGGCAGGGAAGGGCTTTACCGCCCCGTCGCACGCCAGCCTATGGGAGTTCCCCGCTGCTCCTCCCAATGCATGACAGCAGGTTCGCCGAATGCCCAGAGCAAGAGAGGCAGGCTCATTGAACCGGCCCAGTCCCCTGGCTCACCTCAGCCTGCTGCACAGCGGCAAACTGCGGGGCTGCCTCCTTCCGCAGAGCCGTCTCCTCATCGATGACGGCCTTGATCTCGTCCCTCACCTCCGCCAGGCGCGCCCTGCAGGAGCGCAACACGGGCCACAATCGCCCTCCTGGCCCTCCTGGCCCTCGGGGCAGTCGTGGCCAACACGTGTTGCAAGCGACCCTGGATCACCCCCCGACAGCCCAGCCCCCGCGCCGGTCACCTGGCCGACTCGATCGTCTTCTCCGCGTCATCGAGCTCGGCGTCCAGCTGCTCGGCGCGCTGCACCAGCGACGTCCTCGCCTCCTGCGCCTGCTTCTGCTGCTCGATGGTGGGCCCCGAGGCGGGCACGAGGCCCCAGAGCTCGGCCAGGTCCTGGTTCACGGACCCCTCGGCCGTCACGACCTCGACGACCTTGTTGGCCGAGGCCTCGCGGCTGTTGACGGCCGCGGCGATGAGCTCGGCCACCTGCAGCCGCGACACGACGCCCTCGCCCGCCTCCCCGCTGCCCTTGAGCACCAGGTGGTGGTCTCGGCCCCACGAATCCGTGACGCGCTCCATGACGCCCGGCCGCACGACCGTGAAGGGGATGCCCGACACGCGCAGGGCGTCCTCCGCCCGCTTCTTCCAGAACAGGAGGCCGCCCAGCAGGTTGAAGGCCAGGTAGGGGAACTTGAGAGGGGTCGCCACGCCCAGGGCAGACACGAGCACGAATTGCTCCACGGGAATCGTGGAGTCGCGGCAGTGCTCGATGAAGGCGATGGTGGCCTTGCCGTCGATCTGCGGGCGGGGCACGTGGCTACGTGAGGCGGCAGGCGAGGGACAGGGCGTTGCACCGGTGCCAGCCGCTTCGCGGCCTCACGTCCGTGTAGCCCCCGGGCTTCGACACCGGGCCCGAGTAGGCAGCCGCAAACACGATGCGCTCACAGCCGCCCCGCGCCCGCGCGAAGGTGGAGGGGTCCGTGAGGTCGAAGCGGATGAGCTCGAGGGAGCGCATCTGCGCCTGCGTCATGATCCCCAGCTCGATGGCCTGGTTGATGAAACCCTGCGTGCCAGGCGCAAAGGATCCCCGTGAGCCACGGCCCAGGCCCATGCAGCGCGGCTGGGGTGAGGACCGCTGGCCCCGTCGCACCTCGGCCTCCTGGACATCCCGCACGCCCGCCCTGACGCGGAAGCCCTGGTTGAGGAGCTCCACCACGATGCGCGAGCCCAGCTTGCCCGTGGCACCCGCGACGAAGACGGTGGAGCCCTGGCCCCCGGACCGGTTCCCGACGCCGACAGACTGCGTCCCGGTCATGAAGCGGATGGTGCCCGCCAGGTCCGGGAGCCTCAGCGTCCCGGCGATGCGCTCGAACAGGGTGCCGCCCTCCGCCCGCGGGACAAGCACAGCACCCCGCCCACTGCAGCCACGGCAGCCACGGACATGGCTTACGTCGACGGCTGCCGCGCGGACGAGCACTAGGAGCGGGAACGCTAGCGGGCACGGCAGCCGGGGCAAGAGCGCCGCGCCAGGCGGGCCCGGGAGGAGCCCCGGCGCGGAAAACCTTCCTGCGCAATGTGCACGCAGTGCGCAGGGCCGGCGAGCCCCAGGGTGTCGCGGATCGGTGCATCGCGACGCTCTGTCGCGGAAAAGGCGCAAAGGCACCCCAGCGCATCTCGTCCCGCGTCCATCTCCCGGGGGGGACCCAGTAAAGCCGAAATGCCAACACCGACCCGCAGCCGGCGCGGGAGGATGCGCCAGAGGGCGGCGTGTGTTTCGATTGCAAAACCACCATCGCCTCAGCGCGCAGAGAGGGCCAACTCTTGCGCTGGGGGGGCCCGACCAGGTGCCTCAGACCTCGACTTCCATCGCCATCCAGCACCCAGCCGTCGCGCGCAGGGCACCTGAGAACGTCGGCGCGCCTTGAACGCCCCTCATCGCGCAAACCCTGACCCACAGCGCGCCCCGATGGCGCCAGGGCTGCACGCGATAGCATCCCGCCCGATTCCGGTCGCGGGGCGTGGAGCCAAGGCCGGCGCGTCCCCGTCGAGGGTCACCCTGCGTCCCGATGGTATAAAACAGGCCGATGGGAGGGCCGCGGGGCCGCTCCAGGCCCAGCCGTGTCGTGTCGGACGGGACGTGCCAGTGATGACGGTTTTCTCTCATGGTGGTCTTCCGCGCGCCTGATGACATTTCGCCTGCATACAGTCCAAACGCTTGGTCGCATCGCCCCATCCCAGGGCGTTTCCCGCATCCTCGCTGTGGCCGGCTGGCGCGGACCTGCAGCATGGCAGAAAAGCTCGGCGCCTTCAGGCGGCGGGCGCTGGTGCGTGCCTGGCGGCGGGGTCGGCGTCGGGCCAGGCCATTCCTCGCCGCGCGAGCTGCCGTGGTCCATCTGTGGCGCCGTTGCGCGGCTCCGAGCACTCACGCCTTCTATTCACTCAGACACGGCAGTGCATGTCGTTGGGCGCTCGCATCCGGCTCCCCTCAGCCGCGCATCGCCCCTCCCGGTGCGCGCAGGTTTCGACCAAGCTGTACGAGCGCATGGCTCGTATGATCCCCTTCTGGATGCGTCCCGAGAACCCTGTGGTGCGCATGCCGCGTCTCCGGACGCGGATGATGCCCTAGCTCCGCGAACGCCCCTCCAGCGCACGGCTCCTGATCCCTCCCGCCCGCAGAACCGGGACTGGGTGGAGACGCTTGGCAAGGAGCTTGCAGAGAGCGCGGCGTCCGTCAACGCCGCGTCTAAGGTGGTTGGGAGGGCCAGCAACCGCGCCGCCCCGCGCTTCCAGGCCCCGGCACCTCCCGGGGGCGCCTCTCCCACGCGCTTCTCCGCCAGGCCGACCCTCAAGTCGCAATGACGGATGCCGGGCCGTACCGGCGGAGCACCTCCGAGCCCCGCGTGGGCCGGCGCCGGCACCGCCCCACCCGCTCCCACGCCTGGCTCTCCTCTCCCAGGGACACCCCCTGCCAGTCCCAGGCCCCCACACTCCCAGCAGAGACGCGCCCGCCCTCCCCGGGCCTCCGCTCCCTCGCGCCCGCACTTCCCCTGCCTCTGCCTGCCCGGGAGTCCGAGTGGGGCCTCGCCTCTGCCAGAAGCCTCGTGTCGAGCCTGCCCAGCGCGCGTGCCGTGCCGGGCCCCATCTACGCAGAGGGCGAGAGGCCGTACTCGCGCCGCATGCGCTCTCTCCTGGAGCGCCGGCAGATGGCCGCAGCGAACCGGTGGTCGCCTGGCGGCACGTCCACGCATGCCCCAGCCACGCCCGACAGTCCGGCCCCCAGCATGCCTGGCCCGCGTGTGCGGGGTCCCGAGGGCTCCCCCGCCGTGCACATCGTAGCAGGGCCGAGCGCCGCTCATGGCCGCCGCTCCCGCGACGCCCCTGTCGCTGCTCCCGTGCTGCCACGCATGCCTGGGGCCCATGACACTGCCCGAGGTGCTGCGCTGCCCAGCAACGCGGATGCTCCCCGCCCCCTCGGCCCCCGCACCAGCCCCGCGCGCCAAGTGACGCTGAGCTCCCTGCTAGACGATGCTTTGGAGGTTTTGGCTGCGTCGTCGCGGGTGCGGCCGGGTGAGGTGGGGGGCGAACCAGGCGCGTTGGGGTCTGTGCCAGACGCCGTTGTGGGTGCGACTGGGGACAGGGAGGAGCCGCTGTGGAGGGATGCAGCGACAAGCGTGGCTGGGCCGACGGATGAGGGCGTGGCGGGGTGGGGTCACCACGCATGGAGCTCGGCTCTTCGATGGCTGGGGTGGGAGCGTGGGGCAGTGACGGGGGGTCCCGCGGGGGAGCATACCGTCGATGGGGTGGAAAGGGTCGGGAGCGGGGTGGGCATTCGCCGAGGGGGCGAGGCCAAGGGGGGCTGCGAGGGTGCGAATGGCACTCGTGACGGCGCGCACCTTGACAGGCCGCTGGCGAGCGAGGTGCCGGCCGTTTTGGGGTCGCGGCCTTTCTCGCCCGTGCGCGGTGGGAGGGCAGGGGATGCCACGCCAGCGGGTAACACGAACCCACCCCTGCAGCGGCGCTTGTTCGGTGGCGGGGACTGGGATGGGGCTGGGCCAGTGCTGCCGCTGACTCCCCGGAACGTCACAGCGGTGTGGGAACGGGTGCCTGGGACTGTCGGTGACGCTGTCAGTGACGACGAGCCCCTGGCATCTGTTGCGGGGGGTCACTTGAGCTGGACGTCGCCCGATGTGGGTCCCGTGCCTCGTGATCGGCGTTTGGGTGCCAGCGATGGCCGTGGCGAGGGGCAAGTGGAAGGGTCGGCTAGGGCGAGGCGTGTGGGTGTTGATCTGGGTGGGGAGGGACAGGAGGAGCTTCTGCGGAGGTCGCTGCATGGAATACTGGACGGGTTGAGGAGCGGTGGGGGCCATGGCGGGGTAGGAGATAGATTAGGCGTAGAGTCGGACGCGGTCGGGGTGACGGGGAGCCCGGAGAGGACGGGGTGGCCGCACGTGGCAGCGCACGTCTGGCGAATGCGCTTCGTGGGCGCTCAGGTGAGCCTCGCGCGTGGGTGTTGCCAAAGCGGCAGGGTCACCCGTCGCCTCTTCACATGCCACTGTGCTGTTGTTTCACGACACCTGTGCCGGTTACCTGTGAGGTTGTGCACTATCCGCCCCTGCGCCCACGCAGGACGTCCGCCTCCACCCTCGCGTCACCGATGCTTGGAAGTTCCTCCCCTGGCCGGTGGCCACTGCCGCCCTGCGCGCCCTCCTGGTCCGCCTCTGCTGGGCCTTGGCGCGCACGGGCGGGCACCCTGCTTCTTCCCACCTTCCCCTGGTCTGGACGGCAGTGGGGGCCGTCGTGGCACTGGCGCCGCCCCTCGCAGGCTCCGCACTGGGCCACAAGGACCTGGCGCTCCTTTCCACGGCCCCCGGCGCGCAGGGACGTCTCGCTCGCGCCGCGCTGTGCATCCAGCACCCGGTGGCACAGCTGGCAGTCGCTGCAACAATCGACACAGCGACCGCCGCCGCCGCCGTCGCTGCGACCGTCGCCGCCGTGGCCTCGCGGAGCGGGTCGGCCCTGCCAGGCACGCTGCTCTCGGCGCTGCCTGCACCGGCGGCTGCCCTCGGCTCCCTCCTGGCCCCCACCGCGGCGCTAGCACAAGCGGTGGCAGCGGCGGGGCTCGCGGGGCCCAGCGCGGGGAGTGCGGGGCTGGCTGCCGTCCTGTGCTGCATTGGCACCCTGGTGGCGCTGGCGGCCCCAATCCCAGCGTCGCTGGGGGGCGGGGAGCGGTGGGTGGCCCCTGTGGTCCTGGCCCTCGCCCTGGCGGCCTTGAGTCGAGCAGCGTCCCATTGGAGCAGGGAGCACACGTCGCACCTCACGCCTATGACGATGGGAGCGGTGCTCCGAAAGTTCTTTGAGGTAAGCAGTCACGTGTCGTGTGTACTACACACGCATGTGTGAACGAGCCCACACGACGTGTGAGGGTGTTTCTCACATTCGCATATCCCATCTCTCTCTGCCCCGCAGTCCGGCGAGTG
Source organism: Protoeuglena noctilucae (assembly GCA_958009085.1). Classification (NCBI taxonomy): domain Eukaryota; kingdom Viridiplantae; phylum Chlorophyta; class Pedinophyceae; order Marsupiomonadales; family Marsupiomonadaceae; genus Protoeuglena; species Protoeuglena noctilucae. The sequence goes on from OY253684.1 coordinate 317,410, forward strand.
TCCGCGCCCCGCCGACATCCACGCCAGGCTCGCGGCCCATCCGCTCACCGCTACGATGGTTGGCGACACCGCCCGCGTCCGCATCGGCGTGCGCCCTGGGCCCTTCCAGCCCTTCCTCCATCGCTACCAGCTCTCACTGGAGGCTGTCTTCGGCCCCATACGCGAGACCCGCCAGTCCCAGGCCTCGCCCTCCCAATACGCCTCTCCCACCCGCCACGGCTCTGCCTCAGCAGCCTCATCTCCTGGCCGGCCCGCCCCTGCCGACCCCTGTCGCTACGTGGTGGTGCTGGGACGGGGTGAGGGTGGGGCTCCGGTGGCCGACGTGGTCCTCCACGCCTCCACGAGCAGCCGCGACCGGGCCATGGCCGCCTGCCACGCGCACCTGGCGCTGTGGATGATCGCCACGTGCGCGCGCATGGACGATGGCGACGTGGGCGCTGTCCCTATCCAAGCGTGGGGTGCGCACGGGGCGTCGCTGTTTGAAGCGCTGCTGCGCGTGCGGGACGACTGCCGTTTGGCAGTCGTCCCGAAAATGGCAGTGGGCGCCGGGGGAGAGGCGGATGGCGTGGGTGCGTCTCTGGGGAACGGTAGAGGAGAGGAGGGGTGGGGCGACCTGGGGTGGTCGGTCCTCCACGAGGCGGGGGAGTGGGTGCGGGGGTGGTGGGGGGAGCTGTGTGCAGCGCTGGAGGAGGCGGGCTGGGCTGGGCTCGACACGGCAGAGATGGGGGACTTTGGGTGGCGTGCATGGTAGCTTGTTGCAGTGCCAGTTAGCGTGCGGGTGCTGCTGATCACTTGTCGCTGGCTTTAGTTCAAAGGCGATAAGCTGCTTCCCAAGAGCACCCGAGAGGCAGCGTACCAGGCACTTGCGGCAGCGAGTCAAAATGGCGTCAGGATCATGTGGGGCGTGGCACGCTCGTGCCACGTCGAAAAATGGAGCCGCGGGGGCCATCTAGTGCTATCGGGCTATCGGGCTAGGAGGGATGAAACCGCGAGCCTGCTTGGCTAGAGGGCTGCGGGTGAACAAGTGGGCGGCGCCACGGGAGCGGTGGCGCTGAAGGCAAGGCACAGGGCGGCCCCGGTCGGCAGGGTTTGGTCACGGATGAGGGACTTGGAGGGGCGGGTTTCTGGTGCGGGGTTCGCAACCCATTGATGCTGAAAGGCCGTGCTGGCGTGCGCATGACTGAATTGCTCTAGGTCAGGACAGGTGCGGAGTGTCACGGCAGCGTGCGACTCGGTCGTGGCGTGGGTGGGAGTGGGGGTGCGTGTATAGGCGGCTTGGCATGGCGCAGAGGCTCTGAGACATCGCCAACGTCACCGCCCAGGTCCCTGTGCAGTGGCAGTGCAGCAGGCGGGTGCTGCGAGTACCTCTTTCTCACTCGGGCTTCGCCCCCAGGGCGTCCATCACGGCCCGCCCCAGGTCGGACTGCAGGAGTGCGTTGACGTGGCGGCTGTCGACGTTGTACCGCACGCCCACGGGGCCCTTCGCGGTGCTCAGGGCCGCGAGGAGGTGACGGCGGGGACCCTAAGAGGGAGAGGCGACGGCTGGGTTGACGGCGTGCCCATGCCAGGTACTCATGGGTACCCCAGCAGCAGTGAACGAAGCACAGCGAGCACGTCGAGTCCAGCAATTAGCACGGCGAGCTGTAGCACACGACCGCAACTAGCTTCAGTAGCGTTCCTCACCGCCATGACGTCCTCGGGGTGCGGCAGGGCGTCCCGGGCGGCCTTGAAGTGGCTGCGGCGGACGAGCTCCTTGGACCGGCACAGATGGCGCCAGCGCTTCTGCACGCGCGTCACCACGACGTAGGTGGTGAAATTTTGATGCTCCTCCTTGGCGAAGGCCGTTCCGCGGAACATGCGGCGGTAGAGCTTGTTCAGCTGGTTCTGGATCTCGCCCTCGGGGATGGCCACCTCGCAGACCTGCCGCGTGAGCTCGTACACGACCGACGCAAACGTCACGCGGCCGTCCGTCGTCAGGGGGATGTCCAGAGCAGAGACGAACTGCGGGCGGAGAGCGGGGCGGGTAATGAGCGGTGGCGGATGCAAGCAGCAACGCTCTTCCTAACATCCACGACGTCTCTCCGCCTGGCTGCAGGCGAACGGTCCGCCCACTGGCACGGCTCGCGAGGTGTCGCACCAGGCAAGGTCAGCACCCCGCTCGCCTTCATGACGTCTCGGATGGTCGACCCGGCCCGTATGCCCAGGGGCGGCCCCAGCTCCATGAGCAGCTCCTCCAGCTGCCTCGGGAAGATGGCACCCGAGCCGTCGTCGTATCGGGCCCACTTGGCGATGAAGTCGTCCAGCACAGCGGGGTGCATGGACCACTGGTCTCGCTGCATCGTGGACTCGAACTGCTCGATGATCACCGTGGGGAAGAGGTTGATGAGGATGGTGGAGACGAGGAGCATGAAAGAGACCAGGTACGGCGTGGCCAGGGGCGTCCCGCACGACCCGTCCTGCGGCGGCAGGGTGGTTGTGAGGGCGCTGTGAGGGTGCATGGAACTCACACGCAGCCATCTCCCACGATCTCGCGACACGGCACAATCGGAGCAATCGCCCCCCACAACTCACCTGCTGGCACCCGGGGGACCGCGATGCGAGCTCGTGCATGAGCCCGGCCCACGAGTCGACGGTGGCGCACCGGAAGAGGGTCAGCAGCGCGTGGCCGAAGTCCCCGAAGTTGGCGTGCTCGTCGACGTTGACGCCGTACGCGACCTTGCCCAACAGCATGACACCTATGTACGCATAGATGAAGAAGATGAGGAGGAGCACGGCACCGACGTTCCACAGGGAGGGCAGGGAGTAGAAGAGGGTGGTGAAGAGGTCGTTGAGGCCCTGGACGCGCTTGACGAGGCGGATCATGCGTGCCAGGCGCAACACCCGCAGGATACGGATGAAGCCCAGGTTGACGCTGGTGGAGGCGGCGAGGGTGACGACGACGTCGATCAGCGACGTGGCCACGACAAACATGTCGAAGCGGTGCCACTTGGACTTGATGTATACCTGCCAGGTCCAGGCAGACGACTGCGGGGCGAGAAGAGGGTCGAGTAGATCGTTAGTAGTGCTTCAGAGCACCCGTGGTTATGCATCACGTTGGTGGGGGTTGGGAGCACCCATGGCTATGCATCGCATCGGTCTCTCAACATGCGGCTGCTCCTCCCTGCTGCGGCTGCCACTCACGCGCACGACGACCTCGGCGGCGAAGAGGAAGGTGAGGACGTAGTTGGCGTAGTTGTCTACCACGGTCTTGGCTCGCGGCTGGTCGTAGTACTCGGCGGCCATCAGAATCACGTTCAGGAGGATCAGCGTCATGACAAACGCCTCGAAGTAGCGCCAGCTGCTGATGCGGGCGCAGAGGCGGCCGAAGCGGGAGCGCGGGCGGGGCTTGCCCTGCGGACGACGGGCAGCGGGGCGCGCGGTGTTACGTCGGATGCCGTCGCAGCGACCTGTGCTGCCCCACCCATCTCTGCCTCGCCCTGCGCCGCCTCTTACCTCCGGCCTGAGCCTGGATAGGATGCGGTTCATCTCCACCCACTGGTGCTGCTCCTTGGTGAAGAAGGCCGTGCCCGTCTGGCTGAGCATCTTGATGCGGCTGAATTGGAAGAAGACCACGCTGCGGGGAGGGGAGGGAGCAGCGACAGTGGGGATTGCAGATCTTGCGATTGCGTTGGGGGCGTGGCTGAGGATGCTTTGGAGGGTCCAGCGCGGGACAGCAGAGGCATGGCCGATCAAGCCTGGGAGGGTAGCACAGGTCGCGTGCAGGTATGGGTGCTGGAAAGACGCCAGGCGTGCTGAGTTATGATGCATATGGCTGCCCCCACGCAACCCCAGCCCAGTCTCACCCGGCATACATGCTTAGGAGCGTGAACCCTACCACAAAGGTGAACACGATGAAGAACAGTACCGAGTACTGGTTCGCTCTGGGCTTGGGCTGCAGGTCCTTGCCACGTGCCATCATGGCCGCGTTCATGATGTCGCTGGAAAGAGGAGTAGGTGAGCGCGACTCAGGTCGATGCAGCTGGGGTCAAGTGAGGGTGCTCAGCAGCCCCACTTGGCACATACATGCCGACCCGTCAGCAGTAAGGCAGCGTGCGCGCATCTCGCCTGTACCCGTCCATGCTGGACACCACGAAGAGCGACAGCACGGACTGGTAGAGGTTGTCGAAGTTGAAAGGCGCATTGGACCACACACGAGCCTCCACCTGGCCTGCGGTGGGTGCAGGGGCACGAGCGGGGGTGTAAATCAAACACCAACCTCATGCATGCATGCAAGGGCCTTGTGCAATGGTGCTTCGTTTGGCGCACCTGTGCTGGGGTCGGTGTAAGCCCCCACGCACTGGGCATGCGTGTCTACTGACGTGTCGTTGCAGGAGTAGAACTTGCCGGAGAAGAGCGACACGCCCAGGATGCCGAAAATGACGAAGAAGAGGACGAGGATGACGGAGACGTTGCCCATGGCGGCCAGGGACTGCGGGGCAGGGGATGGCGAGAAGTGGGGTGCGCTGCCACGGGCTCTGCGGCTTGCTTGTTGTTTGTTTGAAGCGCTCGCTCCCATTGGGTCGGGTTAGGGTAGGGTACGCATGCGCTCTGTTGCCCAGGTCCGGCTGGTGGGCACTCCATGGTCCCAGGCTCACCAGCAGGATGGAGCGGAGCACCAGCTGCATGCCCGCACTGCGCGTAATGGCCCGCAGAGGCTTAATGGCCCTCAGCACACGCAGGGCGCGGACGAACTGGATTTTGCCCGCCACGGCCTGGAGGCTGAGGGTGAGGACGCTGGTGGCGACGATGGTGGCGTCGACGGCGCTGGGGAGGTGCTTGAGGTACTGGAGAGGCGTAAAGGCCGTCATCTTGACGAGCATCTCAATCCCAAAGAGCGCCGTGAACCCGACATCGGACCACTGCAGGATCTTGCCCAAGAGCGACTCCGAGGGGAGCGTCGGGCGCTCGAGCGTCATCATCGCGCAGTTGGCAATAATCACAGCAAACATGAACAGCTCGAGGGCCCGGGAGGTGGCGAGGGCGTAGCACTGCCGACGGAAGGCGTTGTCGGTGGACAGGAGGCCCCAGGCGCGGCCCTGGAAGACGAGGTGTGTGGCAATGGGCCGCGCCCTGCGCTGGCGGAGGCCCCTGGCGATGCGCGCCGCTCCGGACGAGGACATGCGGGACGACGAGACCTCGCTCCCGCTCACGGAGCCCCAGTCGTCGTACACCTCGGCACCCTGCGAGGGCCCGAAAAGAGCGAGCGCGTTGCAGGACGCGCCTTGCCATCCGTGGGACTGCCACTGACTGTGAGACAAGTGAAACAATCACATGCGGGATGGGACACCAACAAAGATACACCAGGCCCCGATTCCTGGCTGGCCCTCACCTCCATCGCCAGCAAGTCCAGCTCCTCCACATCCCCGCCAAGCGACGGGTCGTAGCTGGGCCGGGGCTTGCGCACGGGCCCGTCCCCACCTCCTCCCTCGCCCCCGCCCACGTCAGGAGCGACGCGCACCGACCGCCGTTTGCTGGCCTCCTCCACTCCCTCGTCCTCGAACCGCGCTCCCTTGCTCACGCGCGCAGGGCCCACCGCGTTCCCGCCCCCCGACACCCGGACCCCAGGCCGCCCCTCCTGCAACTGCCCGCGCCCACTCACCGCCCCGGTTGCTGCCTCTATGGCCTCCGCCACAGGTCCTGGCTCCTGAAAGACCCTTGCAGAGGAGCCAGCGCCGCTCCGTGGCGACTGAGCCAGGCCCCACCCGCCCGCAATGGCCCTCGCACGACTGGACCATGGGCCGACCTCCTGCGCAAAACGCGGCAGCTCCGGCCCGGACCTCCGCCCCACGACAGCGTCTGCCCCGCCCGCGTCCCAGCGCTCCCCCATTGAAGCGCCCCGCTCGCCTGGTGCCCCGCGGTGGGTCCCCGACCACGGCACCCGCCCGTCGGGCTCAGACCCATCAAACGGCGCGCCATGCTCCTCTTGAAGCGAGGGACGCAGGGACACGGACCGCCGCGCGCCCCACAGAGGGAGGGGGCTCTCACGGAGCGACGACGACCGCGACATGCGGCCGAGCACCCGGGGGGTGCCTGGGACCGACTCGCCACCCATCGACGAGCGCGGGCTGCCGTAGGCCGACCGGGCCGGCGAGAGGGGCGGGAAGGTTGCGCCGGGGGCATGCTGGGTCAGCACGGGGCTGCGCAGCGAGGGCGCGGGCCAGGCGGACTCTGCGACGGGGCCCGGGGGCACTGCAAGGGGCCGGAGCACGAAGCGGCCGCTGAGGGTCGCGGGGGCCGGCGCGGTGTTTCCGGGCTGCGGCGGGCCCAGAGTGCGGCGGGCCAGGGGGGGCGGCAGGATCCCCGGGGAGGCGTTGGGCGCGGGGCTGGCCGCGCCGCTGGCGAACCGGGAGCGCTGGATGGGCGCGGCGGACGCATCACGCTCGGTCCCTGCCGTGACGCGTCGGGAGCCGGGTCGCTGTCCGGGTCGGAAGGGCGCCACCCCGTCGGCTTCCTTAGCCGAAGCGTTCGGCGGCGACACGTCCGACTCGCCCTCGCTGCTGATGTGCCCTGGCCCGGCCGACTGGCGCCTCGAACCCGAGCCCAGGCGCGACCGCCCCTGCTTGCGCCCGCCGCGCTTCTTCCTCGCAACCAACTTGAGCTCCTTCGCCGTCTGCAAACGCACGCGGGTTGGTGATCGCAACTTTTGACGCTGACACGCACGTCTGCGCTGGCTGCCTTGTTAGAGCACGTTGCAGAGCGCAGGTCCGCACCTGCATGTCGTATTTGGACTCGAACGCCTCCATGATGACGGCGAGGAAGAGGGACAGGAGCACGAAGTTGCCGAGGACCACCCACGTGACGAAGTAGAGGCAGGAGGCCCACCCGAGACGGTTTACATACGCGAACATAATCATATTCCAGTTCTCCAGCGTCAGGAGCTGCGGGCGGCACGCATTGGGTCACATTCTGGTTCTGTGGCACGCGCGGGGAGCGGAGCGTCGCGCCTGATCATTCGCACCCTCAGAGGTCCCCACCGGCCGTCACCTGGAAGGAGGTGCGCAGGGCGTCGATGAACGTGTTGAAATTGGCCCCGTCTGCCATGTCCGCGTCGAGCCCATCAAACACGATTGTGCCGAACACGTGCAGGCCCACGATGCAGAAGACGAGCATCAGGAGGATGATCAGGAACGTGATGGCGAAGAACGTGCTGGCGCTCTTGACCAGCACCTCGCCGACCTTCTGCAGCGACCTGAGGTACTTGAACATCTTGAGGACCCGCAGAGCCCGGAGAGACCGCAGCGCTCGCAGGGAGCGCAGGGACGCGAAGGCCCCTCCGCCCGACAGCGCCACGATGTCGACGAGCGAGAGCGTGACGATGGCCAGGTCGAAGAGGTTGAAGCCATCGGCGACGAACTCCCAGAAGCCGAGTGCGGCGATTTTGAGGGTGACCTCAAGGGTGAAGGCGGCCGTGAGGGCGATGTTGATGTTGTCGAGGGCCCGCGTCATGGACGCGGGCTGGCCGTCGTACTGCAGCGCCATCGCGATCGTGTTGAGGAACACGAGCGTCAGGAAGAGGCTCGAGAACCACGCGCTGTCCGTGATGCGCAGCAGGAAGAGGCGGACGCGCAGCCATCCCCGGCGCAGCGCGTGAGGCTCCATCTCCATCTGCAGGCAAAGCAGGGCGCCGTGTCAGGCACTTGCTCATATGTCGGGACGCCGGTGGTGGCTGGCACGGCAGGCGAGAGAGCAAAGAGGAGGAGAAAGGCACTTGCTTATATGGCGGGGCGCGGGTGGTGGCTGGTGCGGCACCAGGTGAGAGAACAGAGAGGCGTAAGACCCAGCACCGCTCCTGGCTGCGCTCTGCAGCTGCGCTCACCTGCATGACGAGCTTCTGCTCGCGGATGGCAGCGCGCTGGTCTTCCGTGAGGTTGGCCATGGACGTGGCGCCGCTCGCGACCGAGGACTCGGACATGAAGGACGCCGCGCTGCCCTCCAAGACGAGGTCCTGCCCCTGCATGTGCAAGGGAGACGACCAGGTCACGCACACGGGGTAGAAGACCAGGGTGCAGGGCCCCGCACGCTGGATGTACGCTGTAGGGGACAGGTCGACGCTACAAGCCCACTGCCAGCCTCACCTTGTCCTTGCGGCGCTGGATCCAGTTGGCTGCGCCCGCGCGCATCCGTCCCAGCGCCGCAGCCATCGTCGAGTGCTTGGCCTTCTTGCGCTCCGCCTTGAGTGCCTCCGTGTACAGCGTCTGGGTGCGGCTGTACGAGAGCTTGGTGCCGGCGAGGAAGAGGTTGAGGCCGATGAAGCACCCGATAAGCATCAGGACCACGAACCAGAGGCTGGCGGCGTAGGAGGTGGCGTCGATGACGCGGTACATGATGAAGGACCAGGAGCCGCGCGTGATGACCTGCGAGCAAGTGCTCCTGTTCTTGTAAGCCTGAGACACTCCACGACCTCACCGCTCCACCAGTTGCTGCGATGTTAGTCCGAGCGCCATCTGTCGCAACCACACCTGGAAGACGGAGAGGAAGGCCGTGCCGAGGTTGTCGAAGCCCGACGTGGCCTGCCCGCGCCCCACGGTGCGGTACTGGCACACGGGGAAGTCGGCCGGGCACTTGCGTCGCCCGCAGCCGAACTCGTCCGGGGACGGGCCCGAGGAGAGCTCGTACTGCCCCGTGGCGGGGTCGTAGCACTGGTGGTGGTAGGCGCTTTGGAACAGGCTGAGGCTGCTGATGGCGAAGAGCAGCAGCACGAACACGATGGTCGCGGAGACGTTGCCGAGGACGGGCAAGCTGTCGATGAAGGCCACGACCACGACGCGCAGCGAGGGGAAGCGCGAGATGGTGCGCAGGGGTCGCAGGGCCCGGAGCGCGCGCAGGGCCCGCAAGGACTGGGTGCTGCTCTGCACGGGCAGGAAGCTCGTGTAGCCGGCGAAGACCATGAGGAAGTCGAAGATGTTCCACGGCTGGGCCAGGTACTGCGTCAGCGAGCCGTGGTAGAGGAGGCGGAGGAGCATCTCGAGGGAGAAGGCCGCATTGAGCGCCAGCTCTGCCGTATCCAGGTTGCGGTTCCACGCAGCCCCGTCGCCGAGCATCGGACGATACAGCGCCAGGGTGAGGCAGTTGGCTCCAATGAGCAGAATGACGGCGAGCTCGAAGTCGGGGTGCGCGACGAGGGCTTGGACCGCACGGACCAGGCGGTTGCTCTGCTTGGCCGCGGCCTGGCCGGGCGCAATAGCGGCCACGCCGATCAACTCCAGGAGGTCTTTACCCGTGCGAGCTTTGGCCCTCTCGTTGGCGACCAGAAGCTCTGCCAACTCCAGCTTGGCGGCGTCCGAGGCTGGCACGCCCAGGCCCACGCCCACGCCCACCACGCCCACGGTCGCGGCTGGTGGTGCCGGTGCCACTTGGTTCCCGAAAGCCACGGGAGGTGACACGAGCTGCGCGTCGCTCTTCGCTCCCTGGACCTCCCCGTGCATGGTCACAGGGCCCTCGTGGGCGCCCGCGTCGGCCGCGGCCAGGCTGCGCGAGACGTTGCACAGACGGGAGGCCTTGCCCGGGGGCGCGCCAAGGCCGGCGGGCGAGAAGGGCGTGACGGTTGATGGCACGGCCGGCGCGATCTGCGCGGAGCGAGGTGCGGGAGGTGAGGTCACTGTGGCTGGTGGTGTGGGCGTGTCAGCGCTGCATGCAAGGGGCCTGCAGCTCAGCGGCGCACGCACCAGGGGCACCGCCTCTGGCTCCAGATCCTCGGGCAGCGGGGCTGTCAGTGCGTCCGCAGGCGGAGGAGCTGCAAATTCGTCAGCTGCCTTCTTGCCCAGGTCGAACCGTCCTGAAGACGACGACAGCAGAGGGCCCCCGGGGGACAATCGGAAGGAGGGGCCTCGGGACTTGTTCCACCTGACCAACGTCGGGACTTGCTCGGCGGCCTCCTCCTGCACGTCGGACGGGAAGCCAGGCTCCGCCCTCGGCCCGGCATCCTCGTCCTCTGGCTCAGGGAGCTCGTCGTCCTCCACCCGGAGCGTGGCCGACTCGGTGGGCAGGCCCTTCCCGTCATACGTTGCCGGGCCGTAAGCCTGCACGGCCACGACACGGTGAGGCCTTGAGGCGGTGGCCCACGGCCCTCGTGCCACTGTCCCAACAGTCTACCATCGCGGATTGCGGTGCCCTAACTCGCACGGCACCTGGGAGGGCGTTTCTCCGTCGCCCAGCGCGGGGAGAACGGGAACGTCGACGCTGACATGTTGTTGTTCCCCTTCGTGTCGTTCCGGCGGGTCCGCCTCAAAGAGCCCCGAAGCGTCGTCCTCCCCAACGGACGCGGATGGGTCAGGGCGTGACCTTGGCCGCGTCCGTGGGGAAGGAGACGGCGGTCCTTGATCAGAGTTGCCACCTTTGCTAGTCCTGGAGGTGCGACGGGCGAGACGGGGGTGCAGTCGGCCTCCGCGAGCCCGCACCAGAGCAAGGGCACACGCAACGGCTGCTCGGCGACGAGGGACCCGCTGCTCACCTACGGCCGTGCGCGCTCGTCTGATCCGCGCCGGAATCAGCGGTGGAGGTTGGAGCCTGTGCCGTCCGCCGGGAGCGAGCGCGGGGCTCCAGGCGCTGCGTGTAGATGTTGCGGAGCGCGCGCCCCCCGGGGCCCCGCTCCGGAGCCGAGGCCACCATGCCGTCAAGTCATACGGCCGCAGGTCTACGAAGTGCGCCGCGATGCGAGGCGGCAACGCTTCACGTTTCCAGGCTGCGCGTCAGAAGCCCCCTGGAACCGCAGCGTCGGCACCCCACGCGGCCACGCGCCTCCCCAAAGTCGGGAGGACGGATCCAGTCAGCCAAGCGAGATGGGCGGGGGTCCTTGGTCTAGGTTCGCGTTAGCCCTGCGAGATATCGCCGATGCATTTGACCGCGATGGGCGCCGCGCCAAGGTCCTCAACGCGGTCGAGAAACTCACAGAAGCACCGAATCTGCATGTTTGGCGGCACGCGCACGCCCTATCCCCGCGCCGAGCCCCGTCATGCATCCGGCTCTGACGCGCGCTAGTGCCGACCAAATCGACGATCTCGTCTCCGGTAATCGTCAAACGCGCGATGCAAGTCCTCCTCCGTGAAGTCGGGCCTGCAGCGGTGGGCGCATCTCGAGATTTGTGCCAGCGCTCTGCCCAGCGCTCGCGTGCAGTGCCTCCTGCGCGTCTCACCAGAAGCGATCAGAAAACCACAGCTCCGCGTAGGCCGCCTCCCATAGCAGAAAGTTGGAGAGGCGCCTCTCCCCCGACGTCCGGATTAGCAGGTCGACGTCGCCACCCTGCAACGAGGGGTCGCGATGGTGCTCACCGCTCGCGGCTCGCGCATGCCGCAGAGCTCTCTGACGCGTCCCTCACCTCGGAGGTCGACATCTGCCACTTGAGCGTGTCCTCGTCGATGTCACTCGGATCGAGCTCCCCAGCCCTGCAGCGCGCTGCCAGCGCCCGTGCCGCCGCGGCGATGTCTTCTCGGGCGCCGTAGGATATTGCGACGGTCAGCAGCATGCGCTTGCCGCTCGCAGTCGCCGCTTCCGTCACCCGCATTGCCTGCCGAAGTGTCGCGGGCACGCGGTCGTGCCCGCCTGCAAACTTCACCCTCACGCCCTGCTCCACCAGCTCCTGCGTGCGCTCCTGTAGCGTGCGCTCCATCAGACGGAGAATGGCCGCGACCTCCCCCGGGCTCCGAGCCCAGTTCTGCGGGGCAGCGCGTGCCATCACCTTGGCGGGGCTGGGCAGACGCGGTCCAGCGCGCCGCATCGCCAGAGGCGGGCTATCCGCTCAATATCGCGCCCCTCACCTCTGTGCTGAACGCAAATACCGTCAAGGCTTTTACGCCGGCTCCAGCGCAAGCCCGGACCACTGCCTGCAGCGTGTGCACGCCTGCTTCGTGCCCCTCCTGCGGGCGCAGCAGCCGAGCTTCGCCGAAAGACAGTCACGAGGTCCACGGCAGGTTCAGCAGACGACGCGCCACGCTGCATCACCGCCATCGCCCGGCCCACCTGCACCGCCATGCCCCTCTGTGTTGCCCACCGACTGTTGCCGTCCATGATAATGCCCACGTGGCGCGGGACGACGAGATGTTTCCTCGGGTCCGCGTGCTGGGCCGCCGACGAGAACGTCTCCCTCGCGGCTCTCGTGGGCGCGGGGCAGGCTCGTCGGGCCGGTGCAGCGTGGTCTCCCCAGGGATTCCAGCCTAGTTGGCGGTACGATTTCGCAAACCCAGCAGCCATCTGCCTGGGGAAAGGGGGCACGTCGGAGAACACCCGCCCGCAGCCGCAGGAGGGGCGGTGACGCGCCGCCATGGCCTTCAACGACCCCTCCGCACCGCGCCAGGCATCACAGGTTCGTGGCCGGCAGCCTGGCTTATTGGTTTGAAGCAATGCAGCCGGAGGCCCCTACCGTGGCGCTCGTCCCGCTTCGCTTTCGGGTTGCCCTGGTCAGACAGAGCTGCTCCCGAGCTGTCGGACGAAGAATTCGAAAGCGAGCTCCTCCCCCGTCGATGCGTCGTCTCCCAGTGGTTGTTTGTCTCTTCTGGACCTCGCGTGCATGTCGTGACGAGGATGGGCCCGAGGTGCGGAGCGGCTGGTGCTGGCCGGCGCCGCCCGTGCTGTCGTTTGTCGCAAGCGCGTCGTTTCTGATTTCATGAATGTGCATCGGACACGCGGCTGCATCCGCCTGGCAGGCTTCGTCGCCCGGATCCGCGCTTCCGCGAGGCCGTTGTTGCTGCCCCCCGCGACGGCCCCGAAGCGTTCTCGCCGCAGGATTACGCCCACCACGCAGCTGTCCAACGCGTTAGGATCCATCCGCCTCGACTCGCGCGGACATGGGGCCGGGGGCGACGCAGGGCAGGAGCAGGTGGGGCCAGCAGGGTGGGGCTGCGCGCTGGTCCGTGCTGGGCCACCCGGGCGCGCCCGAGGTCCACGGTTGTGCCCCCCTCGCTCTCCTGGATCGCAGAATGCTGCAGAAATGTACCGGTACCCATCGGGCGTCCTCTGCATGCCCGACGACGGCTTTGCAGTGCCGGGCGCCTTCTTCACCCAGGAGGCCGGGACGCAGGACTTCGTGACGCCCAGGTGAGCTGAGTCAACAGCGGACACTTTCGTCCGACGCACGGTGATGCCGACACTCGCTGCCCTTGTGTTCCCGGCTGCCGTGAACCACACGTGCTTCGGTGCACCGGCCGGACCCCACAACCGGCGTTTCCCGGACCCCGCAGGGACGCCATGATGGAATCTATCTTCTCCCAGCGGACCAACTCTTCCCAGGGCGCGGGACCCTCCATGCCCGGCTTCCCCACGACCTTTGCCTTTGGCCCTGACGGCCTGCCCCTCATGCCCCCCGCCCCGCCTCGGCCCGCCGGGGCAGCCAAGCGCCCGGAGATATCCCCACGGCAGGTCCCGCCTCCGCCCACGAAGCGTCACCGCGCCCTGACCAAGCCCCTGCCCTTCCTCGCCCCGGGCGACGCATGCGGGCCCCCGGAGGTCACCCCCCCGGGGTCCCCCTCTGGCAGCCAGGCCGGGCCAGAGCCCGCGTCTCCGAGTCTTGCGTGCCGGGAGCCCTCCCCGGACACCTCGGACACCAGCGGCAGTGGCACGGGGCGGCTGCGGGACCCGGGGCCCGCCCCCACCTCCCACGGCGGGCCCCGCCCGGCCCACGCGCACCCTCCCGCGGGCGACATGGCCCCGCCCCCGCCCCGCGCCGCCGCCGAGGCCTCCGCTTCCTTCCGCGTCTCCGGGCTCCGAGGCCCCCCCGGGCGCCAGATCCGCCGCATGTCGGCAGCGATGTCGCCACCGGTCCTGCGCAACGCGTACGTCTCTGGAGATCTGGGGGACTCGACTGACCTCGAGCTCATGCTCCGGCAGGCGAGCAGGGCCACGGTTCGGCAGGGCTTCCGTCACACGGCACAGGCCCCGCACCGGGCGAGTGTGGAGCTATCCCTCTGGCTCACTTCCTACCTGAGCATCGCCCGTCCCCACCTCCTCTCGCAGGTGGGGTCCTCCGTGGGTCTCCAGGGTTTCCGCCGTCGCTTCAAGCAGGTCGAGGTGCTGGGGAAGGGGTCGTTTGGGGTCGTGCACCGCGTCGTCGACCGCCTGACGGGCTTCGAGTACGCGGTTAAGGAGCAGCTGCGACGAGTCGAGAGCGTGGCGCTGCTGCGGTGAGCCGGGACCTCGCGGGGGGTGGGCGTGGCTCGGGACAGGCCTCGCAGGAGACACACAAGGCGACCCTGGGACGTGCAAGTGCCATGCCGGGGCTGCAATGTGCTGCGTCCGGTCGTCGTCGCCGCAGGGAGCAGGTGCTGGAGGTGCAGGCTCACCAGGCGGCCGGGGCCCACCTTAACGTGGTGCGCCTCTTCTCGGCCTGGGTGGAGGACTCGCGCATCTTCACGCAGATGGAGCTCTGCGAGGGGTCCCTGGCCGGGTCCGTGCCGCGGGGGAAGGGCCTGGACGCGCGGCGGACGATGCAGGTGAGGATTGCGGTGGGGCATGCCCAGATCCGGCACGGAGGGTACCGCTGGGGACGTGCGTGAGGGACACGACACCTCGCACGGGAGACCAACGAACGCACGCACAGTCGCGATCAGCAGGCTTGTTGGAGCGTGTTCGTCCTTTGAGCTGCATGCCCACTCTCGGCTCACCCAGGTGTACAAGGACGTGTCGCGTGCCCTGCGGCACCTGCACGCCATGGGCATCGCGCACCTGGACGTGAAGCCGGAAAACATTTACCTTGGCCGGCGGGGGCAAGATGGCGCGGACGGCGCGAGGGAGTGCTACAAGCTCGGGGACTTTGGGATGGCCACACGGGTACCCCTGGTGCCCGGCGTGCCACTGAAGGATGGCGACGCGCGGTACATGTCACCCGAGCAGTTCCGGGAGGGCCTCGCTCATCCCGACCGCGCCGACATGTGGGCCCTGGGGGCGTCGCTTCTGGAGGTGCACACGGGGCGTGCGCTGCCCAAAACGGGACCCGAGTACCACCGCCTGCGGTGAGGCGGCCATGCGGGTGGCAGCCAGCCATCGCACGAAACAGTGCCAGCGTCGCTGCTTGGGGCGGGATGCCCTCTTGGCTGCCCACATTGCCCCGCCACCCCTTTGTCGCAGGAACGGCGACGTGATGGGCGTGATCAACGCGCTGCTGTTCGCAGGGCCGAAGCTGAAGGCCGTGCTGCGTGGCCTGCTGGACCCGAACCCCGAGAAGCGGCAGTGGGTTTTCGTGAAGGACGAAGCTGGGGTGGGAAACATGGGGCGACCTGCAGAGCGGGCGGGGGTGCGGGCGCCGGCAGCAGCTGCTGTGGGGGACGAGGAGGTGAGTCAGCGGTGGTGATGCGGCACGGGTTGTGGATGGCGAGGTGAGGGCTGTCTCCTGACCTTCTCCTCGCCCTTGGGGTTCCCCCAGGAGGACGCGATTGAGGTGGACACTCCCGGCAAGGCCAGCGACCATGCGACGCCGTCGACGGCGGACGACCAGACGCCGATCGGGGCGCCGCTCGTGGCGGGGTCGGACGCGGCCGCGCGGCTGGCGCAGGTGGCGGCTGCCGTGGACCCTTCGGTCGCCGCGGCCTTCCTGCAGCTGGCCGGGTGCGCGGCGGGGACCGACGGGCAAGCGGACGCGCTCCGGCGGGCGCTGGAGTCCGCGCTGCGCCAGGCGACGCGCGCGATGCAGCGGGGCAAGCGGTCCGCTGGCTCGGACGCGGGCCCGGGCCTCTCGTCGGCGACGTCACCAGACGACGACCGGACGGGCCCGGTCGCGTACGTGCTGCGGGACGTGGGGCTGGAGCGGACCAAGCGGGTGATGCCGGGAGAGGGCGGGGACGCGACGCCGTTCCCGGCCCGGGACCTGTTGTTCCGGGAGGGCGCCCCGGCCGTGACGCCCGCGGGGGCGGTGGCCAGGGACCTGTCGTTCTCGGGCCTGTCGGACAGCCCCTTCGCGTACATGCAGGCGCAGGCGCCCGAGGGACTTGGCAGCGCAGGTGAGGCGGTGCGATCGCTTGACGTCACGGTTGGGGCGGCGGTGGTGTGGCCGTCGGGGTAGCAACCTCTCGCGTCTCTTCTCCCCGCAGTCAGGACCTTCGAGCTCGGCGGGGAGGGGTCGCCGCTGGAGACGTGAGGCGCGGCTGGGATGGTGATTTGCAGACCCTGAAGTGTGATCGTGCTGCGCAAGCACATGTGACGACTCCCCCGCGACGCGGGTGCCCCTGCGTCCAGCGTAGATCAATATACTTTTCAGAGCCAGCGAGATGCTGTATGTGAGGGAAGCCCTGACATGTCTGGCATGTCTGGCGCTAGAGCCACGCGCTGTGAAGACAGAGAGCCAACCGCGTGCAACTGAGCATCCTGTCGATCGCGAATCGTGCTTTATCGACCTGCATCACAGGGGCGCGTCGTATGTCCGTCGTTTCTGGCCTTGTGCGCGCGGCGAAGGCCGCGGTGGGTGAAGTGGCGAAGACGGGCCCATTGAGGAGGGCGCGGGGGGCCGTGCAGGTCGCGTTGGAGGAGGCGCAAGTAGTTGTCGATACGCTGTTCCCCGGCCCGCCTCTCCCGCCCTCCGGGCCCCAACCCGAGCACGAACGCCTGGGAAGGGCTCGGGAGCTCGTCGCGCGGGCGCAGGAGCGATGGCAGCAACAGCAGCAGAGAGGCCGCTGACGGTATCGTTCGAGAGGCATCATGCCGGCCACATCCGTCACTGCGATCCGTGCCGAGGCGCCCGGACCAGCGGCTTGTGCCATCCCCCGCGTTCCCGGCTCGCCGTGCGCGTCGACGCCACCCGGCGGCGGTCGCTCATCGGCGCTGGCGTGGCGTGGGAGATATCGCGGACTTTGAGCCAGCCGAATGCTGCGTGCGCTCGGCAAAGCACCCTTCGCGCCCGTCTCGATGACGTCTCTGTGAGTTGCATCGCTTTCGCGCTGTATGGCCTCGCCTACATGTGCATCTTTGCTGCATAGTGCACGTGACGGCCTCTCAGAGAGCATCATGCAATGGGCGCTGAAGCACCCATCGCCCCTGGGCCCGCAGGGTCCGCTGCGCCCGCTGAACTTCCCGCTGCCCGCGCCCCGCGACTCCGATCTCATCTTCCCTTCCTGGCTCGCCGGGGAATGGCGCTGCCACAGCTGTCTGCGGGACCTTCGACTGCCCCTGGGCCCACGCTTCGCCCGGCCCGAGGCGGTCCAGGCCACACAGCTGCCTGCCAGTGAGCGCCCAGCAGCAGCGCCTGCACCCAGTGTCACCCCATGCTTCGCTGGCTGTCGGGAATGCATATCCTTGCTCCATCCGCCGTCTCGCTTCAAGCGCAGGTGAAGGCGGGGTGGGGTCGAGCGTGGACTACGTGCTGCGTTTCCCATGTGGCGAGGGTGGGGCGACGGCGGCACTGGGCGCCCTGACGCGGTCCGTGGTGACGCGGGGCTGGGGGGCCGCTGGTGATGCAGGGACACGCACACGCTCGGAGGGAGGGCCGGGGTCTGTTCCCACCAGCTCGGGGGACGGTGACGGAGGGGGCGCCGCGAGGACGTGCGGCGAGAAAGCGAGGGTGCGCTCGGACCGGGCGTTCAACGCCAAGAGCGCCTTCAATGCGCGGGCGGCGGCGTTCCTGGGATTCGAACCCGTGTCGTACGTCGAGTACGACCCGAGCCAGCCGGACCGCGTGACCGTTCGGTTCGCCACCCAGGGCCCCGATGGCCGCAGCCTCCCTCCCCGTCGCATCGAGCTGTACGTGAACGGCCGCAGCAGCGAGCTGGTGCGAGAGCCGGGGGGGCAGGAGGCGTTCGTTGCTTGGGAGCTCTACCGTCAGGTCCTGCTGGGCGTGCGCGACGTGGACGTGACGGGTGCGGGCTGCCCCTGTGCCTGCCTGGCACTGCACTCTGCTGTTGCGCTCTCACACGCTAGGGTTGCAGCCAAGCGGCCGGGGCAGGTGTGACCAGAACTAGTCATTGCCCACAGTGCTTCTTGTGCCGCACGCAGACTACGAGGTGTCATGGGAGTACGTGCTGGTGGAGGACGGCCGTGTGAAGGCACGGCAGCGGACGGCCTTCTACTTGCAGCCGCAGGAGCCTCTGTTCTTTGATGCGGGGGGGCAGGCGGTGGCTGTGTACAGTTACGACGTAGACATGCTGCGAGTGGGCTAGACTGTCTACAGTTGCTGCTCTGAAGGGCGCATCACACGCAACGTGCCGCGCCGGCGACATGCGGCGCGATGAGCCACGCGTCATCCACCGCGAACTCCTTCACCTCCACCTCGTGGAAGCCGGGTGCGGACCTGATGGCGTCCCCCGTCCGTCTCGTCAAGTGGCAGTTGTCTGCCAGCGCCCGCTGCAGCGGCTCAAAGACCCTCTGCGCCACTTGCAACCCCAGCTGACCGTCCCTGGCCGCCACGTGCTCGATGAACAGGTACTGGCCCCCCGGCCTCATCACCCTGTGGTACAGGGTCACAGCGAGGCGCTTACGAAGGCCCAGTGTCCATCAGCGCTGCATAACAACTCACTGATGCAGGTGTCCAGGAGAGCCTCAGTCGAACTCTGCTCACCGGGCGATTTCCGTGAGGCACCGCCGCATGTCCTGGACGGAGCAAAGCACGAGCGTGCCCACGACAAAGTCCACCGAGCCGTCTGGGGCGGGCAGGTCCTCTCCGGTCCCAGGGAGGATGCGCAGGGCGTCCTCGGCCAGGCCTGCGTCAGCGGCGGCCCTGCGCGCGTACGGCGCCATCTCCAGGTTGGGATCGACTCCCAGGACGGCCAGGCCTCGGCTCCCCTGCGCTCCAGGTGCGCTGCAGTAGTGGCGCAGGTTCGGACCCGTGCCGAGGCCCAGCTCCAGCACCGTCACTGGGGCCTCCCCGGGCTGCGACGCGGCGTCGACGATGGGGCTGCGTGGAGGGGTCGTTGTGAGGTCCGAAGGCCGAGATATTCACCGCAGGCCGCTTGTGCTCGCGCTGAGCAGCGTCGCACCGGAAGAGACCCCGCTTCAATGGCGCCAACTGCTGCTCGTAGTCGTCCATGCCCGACGCCATCGCCTGGGCGAAGTAAGCGTCGTAGGCCCGCGAGCGCTTGGGAAGGATCTCGCTGGCATGAGCGTGGAACGCGCACATGCAGGAAGAGATGCCTATCAGCCCGGCCCGCCGATTGAACGACAACAAGGGCGCTTCGTTCGCCTCATGGGGGCGCCGCTCATCGCTTGCACCAGGGCGATGCACGGGGCGCCGCTTGGGCCCCGTGGCCTTCCATCTCGACGACGGATGCGAGCTGCACAGGCAAGAGGGAGCCATGTGACGAACTGCCTTTGATACACTGGGTCATAAACTCAAGGAATGCATGGCAGGCAGGAGCAAAGAGGGCCTTTGGCTCTAAAAGAGAGCCATTGGCTTTAAGCGGCTTTAAAGCCGCTTTTGCAGAAGACCGGAGGGCGTTTCGATGTCAGGATGAAGACACGTCCAGGCCAGGTCTTTTCTCGCCCTCTGCTAGTCCCTCCTCGTGCGCGTTGTCACGATGTAGCGCATCCGCAGACCTTTGCGACATGGCGCTCGCTGGTTGCCGGGGCACAGCCTCGACAAGCGACATCCGCGGCGGGCGGGCCATCGCGATGACTTCCCAGGCGGCTTCGGTGCCGGCAGCCTCTCCAGGAGAGTTCCCGCCGCTGCGGCTCGGCCCTCATGTGCTCACCCCTCCAGTGCTGTCGGCACCCATGGCCGGCATCTCCTGCGCACCGTACCGGCTGCTAGCGGAGGACGCTGGCGCCGTCCTGTGCTTCTCCGAGATGCTCGTAGCAAGTACAATTAACGACAGGGCCAAGGAGGCGAGGCATCCTTTGAATGGAGCACGGCGTGGCGTGACACAGGGGGCATGGTCAGATGCCCCGCCCTTCCCAGCTGCAGGCCATGCGGCTGGCCAAGTACAGCGTGGAGGAGAGGGGGCCACGGGCGGCGCAGCTGTACGGGGTGGACCCCAGCGCCGTCCGCGACGCTGCCGAGTATCTCGTACATGAAGCTGGGGCGCAAGTGCTGGACTTAAATTTCGGGTGCCCCGTCCGCAAGGTCACCGCGCGCGGAGGAGGGGCGGCGCTGGCCGTCCGCTGGCGGCTCGTGGGGCGGCTCGTCGCGGCGGCTGTGTCCGTGTGCGCCCCCGCCGGCGTGCCCGTGACGGCCAAGCTGCGTCTGGGCTTGGACGAGACTTGCGTCACGTACCCAGAGGCGGCGATGGCGGCGCAGGACGCGGGCGCGGCCGCCGTCACCCTGCACGTGCGGTCGGCTGTGCAGGGCTACGACAGCCCCGTGGACCTGGCACCCCTGCAGCACCTCGTCTCGATGCTGTCGATCCCCGTCATCGGCAACGGGGACGTGTTCGAGGGCCCCGACGCCGTCCGCATGATGCGCGAGACAGGCAAGGCCAGCGAGGCTGGGGCTCGGGCGGTCCCCTGGCAGGCGTTGAGGCAGCTGTGTCGCTTTGCCCTCCAGGCTGCGCGGGGGTCATGATCGGCCGCGGCGCTCTCGGTCGGCCTTGGCTGTTCGAGGAGGCGGCTGCTTGCCTGCGGGGGGAGCGCTTCCCGGGGTCCCCCAGCGCGGCCGACGCGGTCGCGACTGCGACCCGGCACGTGCGGGGCCTGGCGGAGTGGGAGGGGACGGGGGAGCGGTCGGCGTGCATGCAGATGCGAAAGCTACTCCCGCTGTACTTCCTGGGCTTCGAGTCGGCCCGACCCCTGCGCAACAGACTGCTGCAGAGCCAGAGGTGGGCGGCCTGCGACTCTGGCGAGAGGAACAGCTCGGCCAGCGCTACGACACGCCTGTCGCTCTCCCGCAGCTTGGAAGACTGGGACGCGGCCGTGTCGCACGCGGACTGGGACCCGGACGAGCTCATGCACGAGTCGGTGCTTCGGGCTCCGCGGCTGAAGGGCGTCGTGCGCGACCTCGGCGACCCGAAGCCGAATCGCAAGGTGGCGCTGCCGCCACTGTAGCTGGAGTCATGGGGCAGTGAACGGGTCCCAGAGTTGGCATGCAACGCAGCTGCGTGCGAGGGATGACGCAGCTGCGTGCGGCAGGCAGCTGACCTGCCTGTTGTTTGCAGCTAGGTTTTTGTTGGGTGATGCCAGCACTTGATTCCGAACATTGATGCCAATGCCTCGCGGAATGCGCTCGATGGCGCCCCACGAGCCAGATATCAGCCAGATATCACATGGCCAGTCACAGTGGGACGTTGCCACTACGAGCGGCTTGGACCCAGCCATTCTACGACCAGCTCCCACCCTTTCGCCTTGCGCGGTAGCGACCCCTTTCCTGGCGCCCAGCGCTCTCAATTGGCCAGGTGTTGAGGTACCTGTGGGCACCTGTCGCCCCTTGCAGCGGGGGCACCAGGTGGCCCGAGAAGGCCTGAAAGCCTTGGCTGTTGCGAGCGCGCAATCCCTGGTCAGGTGACGCGCCCGCCGTTCGTAGCGGCGTCGGGTCAGCGTCCCTTTTTGCCTATTGCGCGCGACTCCGGGCTGAGCCGGCTGAAATCGCGGGGCAGCGTCGTTTTCTCACGTAGCGGTGCGCGGGGCATCGCGCGCCTGGCTGGATTCTCAGGCATTCGCCGAAAAAGTGGCCTCTGATGTTCAGAGATGTTCCGTCACATGCGCCGGCCACTCGGGACCGCGCTGCGTGGATGGCCGAAACGATCGTTTGCAGCCACGGGTCCCCGGCCTCGCCCTTGCGCGCCGCTCCCCACGGCCAGCTGGACCCGAACTTTGGTCTGTTTGACGGCTGCCGCCCTTTCGCGGGATCCAAATGCGCGGTGCATTTTCTTCGTCGTCGACGAACGACGCGCTGCCGCGAAACCCGGGCCTGGCCCGTTTGTGCACCCAGAACGGCTCCAAAGGGCTTGGCAGTGTGGATTCCCGGATCGCCGCGCAGGAGAGCCATGGAGGGCGATTGCGGCCACTAGAGCGGTGATTGCGCCACTACAAGCGGCGATCTCTCCACGGCGAGGCGCGGGGGTACAGGCTGGTCCCATGGTGGGGGAGATCACGAACCACGGGCGGCGGGAAGACTCGCCGTGGCTGACGAGCGAGAGGGGCGAGGGCCAGTCCCCTGTCCCCAAGGATTTTGCCGGTGAAATACCTGGAGGTGACGGGCCCGGCGCGGCCATCGCGGCAGGAGACGCCACGCATCGCCGGATCCATGGCATTGGGACATGTGCGGGAAATTCGCCCGCCCCGCGCCGTGACCGCAGAAGCGGACGAGGATCTCGATCTAACCGGCACGCCTCTGCGCAGGGCGATGGGTTCCTCCCCCAACCTGGGCCAGCTCTTCTCAGCCAAGCTCACGTCGGGGCTGGTCGTGGACGACAGCCCCCGCCCCCTCTTCGACTACGACTACCAGCTCCTCGAGGAGTTCAGGAACGAAGTCCGCCATCAGGACATCGGGAATGCGTCGGAGGCGTACAAGGGAGGGCAGGTCCAGCCTGGGGCCTCGCAGGAGGACCGGGCCAGCCTCGCGGCGGTGCGTGGCCCCGAGGGTCCCATGCACGCGGCCATGCAGCAGCGGCAGTGGCCGGGCGCCCTCGTCTACCCTCCCTCGCGAATGGACTACCCCGGGCACTGGATGAGCACCGCCGTGTCCGTGGCCGGTGGGTCTCGTGAGGCGGGCGACCCGTGGCGCGAGGACACCACCACCCAGATGTCCAGGCCCACGATACCCGCGTCTTGCCCGACGCCTCGCGGACGCAAGCGCCCCTCCGTCGACGGCAGCACGACCCACGACTGGGGCCGCAGCGACCCCAAGGCAACGGACGCCAGGTGACATGACAACAGTCGGAGCTGTGCCCAATTCCCGGCATTGCTGCTCAGGGACGCGCGCGCCAACGCCCTTCCGACGCCCCTGCAGGCCCAAGTCCTCCGTTCCGATACCGGACAGGATCGCAGAGGCCATGGAGGGCCACGAGTCAGCCGTGGCTGCTCCCTCCACCGACCTGCCCCAGGACGAGGCGGGGGTGTCGGGCCACGACATTCGGCGCGTGTCCGAGACGGAGTGGTTCGCGGAGATCCGGGCCATGTCGGCCCAGCGGCGGAGGCTCATGGATCCGCCCTCGGGGCCGAGCGCCGAGGACATCCAGCGCGAGAAGGAGCGCAAGGGCGAGCGGGCCCGGGCGGGCGTGGAAGACCTCGAGGTCCTGCAAGAGGTGAGGCGCACGGCGAGGGATGCGCATGGGCCGTTTGTGAGAAGGTGCCCTTGCTCGGTGGGGTTGCACGATTCCATAAGTGCACGTGCACGTGCTGCGGGGATCCCTGGGGCCATCCCAGCTTCCTTCCCCGTGTGCAGATCGTAAATAGGCTGGAGGTATCGGAGGAGGAGATCGAGCGATGGGCGCGTGAGGTGGGGGCGACGAGCGAGCATCCCGGCGTCCCCCCCGTCAACCTGCCGCAGTCCAAGCGGCGCACCATCGGCCTCGTTCACCGCAAGCGGGGCCAGCAGTGGTGCATCCAGCTCTGGTTCCGCACCCGCACCCACACCCTGAACGCCACGCCCTTCGAGAAGCTCTGCAACGCCGCCCGGGCCCGGGACCGCATCGTGCTGCACTTGCGGGGGTCGGCGGAGTGCCTCGAGAAGCACGTCCTCAACTTTCCCCTCGAGCTCTCCCTGCACCTCGCCAAGCTCAGAGAGATGGGGCTGCTGCACCCCTCCGACGCAGCCCCTCGCACGCAGCGGCAGTCATGGGCAGCATGACGCACCCACCCCGTGCTCCATGTCAGCTCAGCTACCCTTCCCACGCCAGGCCGTGGGGTCCGCTCTGCCGCGCTCGCCGAGCGGTGGTCAGCGCGGCCCTTCGCAGGAGCTCCACGGTGCGGTGTGGGGTTCTCGTTTTCGGGTCTTTTATCGGCTTTGGTCAAGCCCAGCCTGGTTCCGCTTCACAACCACGTCTAGCACAGCACCCAGCTGTCGGTGGACCTTTCCTTCCCAATCTGTGTTGTGTCGGGGCGCATCGGCGTGCTCCCCCATCACGACCCTGGAGGTGCACGGATGGCTGCCCGCCGCTCTTAGGACACCGACGTACGGACAGCTCATCTCGGGGTCTCTGCGTTTGTGGGGGGCATGGGACTGCGTTTGATGTCTCGGGAGATGGAGCACCCTTTTTCCACCTTTGGCCAGGAAGGTCGCCCCTGTTGGTGCCCTTGCTGGCTCACAACCACCCGTGCCCTGTCACCCTTCCGCCGCACGCCACGCTTCGGCCCCTCGCCTTCCCCGCCCTTTCATGCCTCTCTCCCTCGCGACCCACTAAATTGTGGCAGCGCCTCACCCGCCCCTCCCTCCCTTTCGCCGTCAAACTGGTGATTTCTTGATTCTCGTGACCCTGCGAACCCCTCGTAGTACCCGCCGAGGGACGCAACAAAGCTCTTGTTCCGCTGACTAGGGGACGTGGTCGCTTTTTGAAAGGTAGTGATCCTCACCCATGACGTCGTGACATACTACAGTCCCGCCTGGCCGAGGAGAGCGCGCACGTGGGCCTCCTCGGCGTGCAGGTCGAAGCGAGACCACGCGACCTGCAGGCTGACGGAGCATGCAGTAGCACAGCGTGTCCCATGCACCGCCAGCCCAAGTGATGGTTGGGTGCCAGCAAGGATAGGAGACAGCAACCGGCAGCCTCACCTCCACCGCTTCCTTCTCTGCGATTCCATGGCTCCCCGACTCCCGCACTTCTCTCAGAGCATCTGCATGAAAGAAGCGAGGTTCGAGTCGCAAAGAAAAACCCTGCCACCGCACGCTGGCTCCCTGCCAGACCCAGCGCCTGCGTGTGCCGAGCCCCCGCTCACTCTGCCTGGCTTCGTTCATCTCCGCCACCGCCCCCTGCAGGCCTTCTGCCGTTACGCCCCTCTCTCGTAACGTCGACACCAGCTCCCCTGCGTGTGCAGCCACGCGGGCACTCGGCATCAAACCCCGCGCTTCCAGCCCACCTCACACTCATGACAAGCACACAAGCACACAGGCGTGCGCTGACACCCACCGATGTGTTTGCGGCAGGCCATGTCCAGGCCGTGCAGCGCGCTCTGCTGGTTGGCCAGCTGCCCACGTGCCCTGCGCTCCATCAATTCGGCCTCAGACGGGGGCACGCGCGGCGCCGGGCCCCACAGGCTCAGCACGCCGTGAGCGAAGCGGGCGACCGTGGCGTCCCAATCCCCTGGGCACGAAGGACACCGACGCTATGTCAAGCGCGTCGTCACACTCCACGGAGCTGCGGGGCTCAGTAGCAGCTGTGCGGAGAGCGCGTCACCGTCTGCTGGTAGTTTGAGCAAGTTAGACTCGAACGGGGGACCCCCGGGACCTGGGACGTCCATGGCCTGGGCCATGCGCAGGACGACTTCGCTGGGCACGGCGAGGCTCGGGGGTCGCGCTGCATTGCGCGCGAGGGAGGTGTCGATGGGCGTGGCGACGTGCACGATTACGAAGCAGGCCGAGCCTGCGGGGCAAGTCACGGCACCACTCGTGTTGGGCCGTGTCGGACACCGGGGGCTGCAGGGAAGAGATGCGGGGTTCTAGGTGCCAGGTGGTGCGACTCGGCACAAGTCAGCGCGGCGCGGCGCACCGGCCCGGGCGATGCGGAAGCACTCGTGCCTCATGCTGCGGAGGTGCATGTTGTCGTCCACCAGAAGGACCCTGCGGTGCTCTGCGGTCTTGACCTTCGCGGCGATCTTCGCTAGGAACGACGCCCGCAGTGCCTGCGCAAGACGGACCGCGTCCCAGGGCGTGGTGCTAGGGACCCGCAGTGGGTCTGTGACGCCAACCGTGCCAGCGCAAGATGCCGCACCTTCCAGGCAGCAGGGTTGAAGGGCTGCATATGCTCGATGGGCTCCTCTATGTCAGTGGTGCTACCCGCAGACCACTTGTCGAACTCCAGATGCTCCACTGCATTTGCAAAACGCGATGGTCGTTGTAGGCGGGGACAGCGACGTGCCTTCAAGTGGTGTCACGGCACGCTGTCCTGACTCGCGCCACCTGTCCGCGCACCTCGGACGCCTGGCTCGATCTCCGGCACCTTGGTCACCGCGGCACGGCACAAGGCCGTCTTGCCCGCCCCGGGCAGGCCGCACACCACAACCAGGAGAGTCTCCGCCCGCATCGCGCTTAAACGCCGGCCTCCTCCGGGGTCATGGAAGCTAGTGCCTCTCAGGGACCCTCGGCCGGCGAGAAGGCCTCATCCAGCGCTGTTTCGGCATCATACAGGGCTATGCTAGGGAAGGGGGGCAGCGACACGTTCCCCGATTCCCATGGCCCCCTCCCCGCCCGTGCAGGGCCCTTGTCCGGCACGTACATCCACCAAGAGCACCCGGACAGCGAAATGAGCCACATTACCGTCCTGGCGGGTATGACCGCCGACAGAGCGATCGGTGCCGGCGAGCCCTGGAAAGTCCCCCGGGCGCGCCCACGCCTTCCTTTTCTCATCCCTGTCGGGACTGCGCTAGGGACGGAGGAAGAAATGGGGCGCAGTGAGTGGGCGGGCTGCGTCGGCGTCCGGGACCCAGCGGCCGCGAGTGGAGGCTGCCGGGCCTCCCCTCGCGGCAGAAGGCCCCTTCGATGCCTTTTGCGCTTCTCGTCGTAGCCGTTCTAGGACATCCATCGCTCTTTCAGCGGCGCGCTCCTCCCCTGAGCTCATGGCTCGTCCGGGAGCCGCGCTCGCCCTCGCTGGTGGTAGCTATTTTGCTGTTGACGAACACCCCGCGTCTCTCGCACCGCAGGGCCGTGGCGCTGCAACCGGGTCATCAAGAACAAGCCGTACCCCAAGTCGCGGTACTGCCGTGGTGTGCCGGACCCCAAGATTCGCATCTTCGACGTCGGCAACAAGAAGGCGGGCGTGGACGCGTTCCCCTACTGCTGCCACCTCGTGTCGTGAGTCCCGCGCGCCACCTGCATCGCCCCGCGCTCCACCCGCCCTCCGGGCGCCTTCTTGCGACCAATTGCGTGTTGCGGTCCGCTGCTCGCGTCCGCTGAGGCCGCCTCGAGGCCCTCCGCCCCGGCCGTGGCGTCTCGGGGCCTTGGCGAACGCCTCGGCGACGGCGCCGCCCTTCTGCGTGGCCTGCGGATGCCTGGGGGCATCGAGGCGCCGCTGCTGCACGCGGGGCGCTCGCGGGGGCGCGCACGTTCACATGAGGCCCTCACGCTTAGCTCATGCCTGCATGCCGCTGAACTGGCCGCTCCCCGCGCCCGCAGGTGGGAGAAGGAGCAGATTTCGTCTGAGGCGTTGGAGGCTGCGCGCGTGGCCGCGAACAAGTACATGGTTAAGGTGAGAACAGCGGACTTCTGCAGGCGCGGCTCTCGCCCGGGGATCTGGCGACCTGCGGGGGTCCCCCGCCGCATGCCGTTCATCGCTTCGATTCCCGTCGCCCCTCCGCAGTACGCCGGCAAGGACGCTTTCCACCTGCGCGTCCGCGTGCACCCCTTCCACGTGCTGCGCCACAACAAGATGCTTACGTGCGCCGGGGCCGATAGGCTCCAGACGGGCATGCGTGGCGCCTTCGGGAAGCCCATGGGCGTCTCGGCCCGCGTGGAGATCGGCCAGGTGCGCCGCAGTCTCGTGCTGGAGAGGCGGGCAGCGCCTCGTTGGGTCCTGCCCCTCTGGTCGCCAAAGCAGCCTCGCCGGGTCCTCTGCGCCAGCTGCGATCCTTCCCAAGCCATGCCATCATTTCACTGTCCCGCAGGTGCTGCTTTCGATCCGCTGCCGCGAGGACAAGTCTGGCGTGGCGGCCGAGGCGCTGCGCCGCGCCAAGTTCAAGTTCCCGGGCCGCCAGAAGGTGGTGTCCTCGCGCAACTGGGGCTTCACGGGCATCCCGACGGACGACTTCCTCCAGTGGAAGGCCGAGGGCCGCCTGGAGGAGCGGGGGCTGCACGTGCACGTCCGCAACAACCGCGGCGCGCTGGCCGAGCGCGAGGCCGACCACATCTTCGAGCACGCGCCCCGCGTCGCCCACGTGCCCGTGCACTAGGCGCCCGCCGCTTGCTGGCGCCCCACGCTGCGGCACAGGGCAGCGCGAGAATTGGCCCAGACGGGCTTGACCCTGGCAAACCCGTTGAACTTCCTGGATTTCACGTGGTGCAGCGCTGTGCCAGGTTGGTGCTAAGGCGCAGGCTCGGCCGCTGGACCTGACCTGCTCGAACTGCTGGGGATGGCCCTGCTGGCGGTGCGGATGTCTGACTCGCGTTTGGCTACCTGATAGCGAGTCCCCGAGCACGCGTCTGAAATAACAGGAGTTGCCCAATCACGTGTTCAAATGGCGCCAGCGACGCGCCTGCTGACGCGGCAAGCGGAACTTGAACTCCTCGACGTGCACGCTTCCTGGTGCCTCCGGTGGCAGAAGTTGTACTACTTATCCGCCGCATAGGGCTGACGCTGCACTGGTCGCCACTTGGGCGAGGGTCGCGGGGGACGGGGCGAAAGCATGGGTTATGTCGGTGAGCTGCCGGACAAGGGAGCATCCCCGCATGGGAATAGCTTGTGTGATGGGCAAGTGGTGTGTGGAACGCGCTGGGCAAGGCTCAGGAGTGCATTAACCCTTAGCTAAGCTGTCCGCGTGCACAGGCAACCTTTTCGCGTCGTCGGTCCAGCCGGTCGCGAGCGTCATCATCATGTCGGCGGTCGGAGCAGTGCTAGAGAGGCGACAGCTTCTTGGATCGGCGGGCCGGAAGCAAGAAATGCCGCGTATAACGCCTGAAGCGCGGCGCCCACCAGCCCGTGCCGACCTGCTGAAGCCTGCCTCCTCGTCCCCTTGTTCCCAGGACACTCTCCATCCTTGTCTTCAACGTCTTCATCCCCTGCCTGACCTTCATCAAGCTTTTGCCGGCCATCGACGCCACCAATATCGCCCACTGGTGGCCCCTCCTCCTCGCCAGCGTCCTCTCCGTGTCCATCGGCCTGTCGCTAGGCGGCGTCCTGTGCTGGATGCTCTCTCTTCCGCGTGACCTCTACGGCATCGTCCTCGCCTGCACCGCGCTCGGCAACATGGGTGAGAGTCAACGCCCCGACACGGACTGCAGATGCCCCATTTGCCTCTTTGCCTTATGTAACAACTCCTGACCCGCCGACCCAACTCACACCCTACATTTCAACACATCTTCCTCTCTCTCCATTCCCCCAGGCAACCTCCCGCTCGTCCTCGTCGCCACCCTGGCCGAGGACCCCCAGTCGCCCCTCTTTGGCTTGGGCGAGGTCGCCATCGCCTACGTCGCCTTCTCCCTCATCCCCACGAGTCTCTCCCATTTCACCCTGGGCTTCCAGCTCCTCAAGTCCTCCGCCGTCCAGGCTCTGCCCCTGGCCGCCACGCCCCGGCACGCAGGCATCACCCCGGCTCCCAACAGCGGCAGTAACTCCGACGCCGAGCAAGCCCCCGCGCCCCCGCACCACTCCTCCGTCGCGAGCGAGACGTGGTCCCCGCCGGCGTCCACCGCCTCGGCCACTGCGCTCGTGGCGGCGGAGGTGCCCAAGGCAGGGCCAGTGCCCCGCAACGGCATCGCGCCCAGCCCTCACGCCAACGGCGGGGTGAACGGGGCCGCCGCCGCGCCCCTGCGCGTCGAGGGCAGGGACGCTTACGGCCAGGAGGTGGTGCGACGCTCGGGGAGAGGGAGGGCGCTCATGCACTGGCTGGCGTCCTCGCTGCACCTCTCGCGGGACGACTCGGCGAGCAAGGGACCCAAGTAAGTGCATGTTACGGAGGCGTCATAGCGAATGCAGAGGGGCTGCTCTGCGTGGCGTGCCGGCGTGCTCGTTTGGCTACTGCGGCGGTGGCGCGGATGGGTATCGATGTGTTCTCCCTGCCTCACTTCCGCCTCGCAGGGGTGGCATGCGCGTCAAAGACGTCCTCACTCCCCCGACCATCGCGTGCTTCTTGGCCGTCATCGTTGGCTTCATCGTGCCCGTGCAAAAGGCCATCGCCCTGCGGGTGAGAGCGCCGTGTCGATGGCATGATGTGACATGTGTTCAGTGGTGATCTGCTGTTGCCATCATCCACAGCTCCATTCGATGCATGTTACCATCCCCCCCAGTCAACGCGCCCTGCCTTTTGCTCGTGACTCACCGCAGCGCCTCCGTTTCCCTCCCCGCAGCTCGACGAGGCCCCGGGCAGTCGCAAGCCAGTGTTGGACGTGATCGGGCAGACGCTGACTCAGCTAGGGGATGCCGCCATCCCATCCATGATGATCGTGCTGGGGGGGTCGCTGCAGAAGGGCCCGCCCACGCACACGCGCCTCCCCTCCCGTGCCGGCATCGGCATCATCATCGTCAAGCTGCTGGTGAGCCTCCCAGCGCGGTGGCAGTGTGGGCGACAAACAGGTATGATCTATGCCATGTGATGATAGTATCAGTGACTGTGAGTGCTGGCCACCACCGCCCATCGTCAACCACGCTCCTCTCCGCCTGCTGTTCCGCAGTTGGTGCCGGCCGTGGGAACGAGCGTGTGGTACGGGTTGTTGAAAGCCCGGGCGTTCGCCGTGCCCGACCCGGCCTTCATGTTCGTCTGCCTGGCCATGCTGGCCGTCCCCACGGCCGTCAACATGCAGACCATCGCCAACATCTTCGGGTAAGTGCTGGTCTGCTTCTCTTCAAGTGCTTCGTTCCACAATTGGTGACAGAATGGCAGATGTGCGTTGTGTCTGAAACGAACCCCTCACTATGGTTAACAACCCTCTGCTCAGTCCGCTCATGCAAGCATCGACGCTCGCGCGCTCGCAGGAGCGGGGTGGAGGAGTTGGCTGCGACCATGTTCTGGCAGTATCTGGTGAGCATCCTGACCATCCCCCCGTGGATGGCCCTCTTCCTCGTCATATCGGACCGGGCCGCCAAGGGGACCTTGTAGCACGATGCGCGGCGACGGAGCACGTTCCGTTCCCAGAGCACGTTTTCTTTCGAGAGCACGTTCCGTCGTCGGACGCGTGTATGCGTCCGCAGCTGCAGCACATGCGACCCTTCCCATGCCGGGCCACTCGCCAACCCTGCACCCTCACCGCTCTCACCGCTCCTTTTTACCCCGAACCTGCCGCGACAAGAGTCCGTGTTGCCAGCACGTCACTAGGGTATCGTAACAATATTCGTGGTACATCCGTGTTTGCGGCAGATCGCCTGCCTTTTTGCGTTCCCCTTCGATTACCCTTCCCCTCACGGACCCGCTCCCTACCACGCTCGTCATTCTCGTGATCCGGTTTGTGAAAGGAAGTTGCTTGCTCCATTCGCCAGCTGTCATCGCTCATCTATGACAGCTGGCACATTGACTCCAACGCTAGACGTTCAATGTGAGCACGTCGGTGTTACCAAGCAGGGCAAGGGTAGGCTGCAATGGATGGGCCACGCCACTACAGCTCTCGCGACAGCTATCGCCCCAGCCCACTTCTCACTACTCGTCGCACCCCGCGAAGAGATTGTGCTTGGTCAGCACCACCACTGCCTCGTCCCCGTTCCTGTGCCGCCACCTGCGACGCAGACCACAGCAAGCAAGTTTGTCACGAACCATGCCTCTCGGGAAAGACTGCCCACCATTATTTATCCATCCACCCCACCCTCAATCGTCATCACCTGTCATGCACAAGGTGCGCGTCCACCACAATAATCACTACCCTTCATGCCCCCCCCTCCACAATAACCCCACCCTCACCTGTCGTGCACAAAGTGCGCGTCCACCACGTCCTCCTCGCTCCTCTCCAGAACGTACGAGTTCATCCCCGCCACCTTGAACCCCGCCCGCCCGCGGCTCTCCGCCCGCTCCTCCGCCTTCAACAGCTTCTGCATGCTCCACATGACCGTGAAGAGCCCCACGCGCGCCACGATCCACCGCTCCTTGTTGCCCGACTCGGTGACCCACGTGAACCGGGCGCCCGTGAAGCGAGACATGGGGCCCACCTGAGGGTCAGGGGTGGGGAGAGGTGGGCAAGAAGTAAGGCAAGGTTATCAGTCACATGTGGGAATGCAAGAGACGGGACCGTCACCCTTTGCACCCCATCACACCCATCACATCCTCACCGTGGTCATGTCATCTGCCACAAACCCTTGTCTTTATATCAGCCTCATTCCCATCACTCCCATTCCCTCACCGTGGCCATGTCCTCCGGCCTGAGCTGCAGCAGCCTGGGCTGGCACGCGGTGCTGCCGCTCATGGACTTGAAGAACCCGCTGGTGGCGTTGCCCTTGGCGTCCTTGAAGGTCGTCTTGACCAGCATCAGGTACTGGTCGGTCGTGGCCAGCACCCACTTGCCGTCAAAGGTGACGTCCACGTGCGTGATCGGGGAGCTGGGAGGAAAGGAAGAGGGAAGGGGTGGTAAAAAAATTGATGGGGAACGTGGGGCAAGGGACCAGGGGTGCGTAGGGGCCAAGAAGCCATGGTTGGTCACAAAAGGGCGCACCACATCTGCACCCGCATCTCAGTCACAGCCACCCCTGGTCCAGCGTCACACCCCCAACCCCCCCTCCCCACCCACACCCGCTCACCCGAACGAGGGCAGGTTGGTGGAGGCGCGTGAGAGCGAGTCCTTGCTCCTGTACAGCCGCAGCCGGCCGTCGCGCGACCCCGTCACGATCTCCCCGTTCCCCGCCGTGGCGATGCACGTGAAGTTGGTGCCGCGGGAGTAGTCCCTCCCGCCCTCGTAGGTCAGGTCGGCCACCACGCCCGACGCGGCTCTGGGCGCAAACAGGGGGGGGGGGGGAATTGTATGTGTTCATGTCCAAACGGGCGTGAGCGGGTTGACTGGTCATCCCACCTCTGTTGTTCACCCACACACCCCCACCCACCCTCACCTGGTGTCGAAGCGGCAGATGCGGTTCGTGTCGATGGCCAGGAAGGTGGGCGTGCCCTGCAGCCCCGCAGCCTTGTCGTCGTGCACGATGTCCATGACGGGGATCTCGACGTCGTCCTTCTTGAATGCGAACTCACGGACCACCTGCTCACGCTCCAAGTCCATGTGGAAGAGCTGACGCATGGCCGAGGCGGGAGGGGTCATCTGGGAGGCGCCGCCGGGGGCGGGGGAGAGCAGGAGCATCTGGGGGGTGCAGGAGAGAGAGGGTGTGTCGGTGAGAGAGTATGGGAGAGGGGGGGCGTCTGGGGGGTGCGGGAGAGGGAGGGGTGTGGGTGAGAGTAGTAGAGGGAGATGCGGGGGTAGAGAGAGCATCGGGGTAAAAGTTTGGGCCTCACCTCAGCGGGTGAGGTGTAGCGCCCGCAGCCCTTGTCACTGCCCTCCCACCCCATCACGCTGACCGTCGCCCATACCCCTCATGTCTCATGCATACATGCAAGCCCAATCATGCATACATCCCACACACACCCCTCACCTTCGACTCCTGATCCGTGAGCAGCGACTTGGCGGGCGTGAAGGCGGCCCCGCGTGCCGGGGTCACGTTGATCGACACGTTGGCGTCGAGCATGCCACCCGGGGCGTTGCGGAAGACGTCGACGTGGCTGCCCCGCACGGCGAAGCTGTTGCTGCCAGCGCCCACGTTCATGAATGAAAACTCCTCGTCGTCGCGGCGCGCGCGGGTGGACTGCGACGCCTCGACATCTGGGATTGACGGGGAGAGAGAGAGAGAGAGATGAGGGTCAGCAGCCATGGTAGCAAGGGTCCGGTCGGGTCGGTGCGCAACACAACAAAACGGCCGACCACCACCACGCCTCCCAGCCAATGCAACAACACCACTGTATTCCCACCCCGCACATCGTCCTCCCCACCCCTTCTCACCCCCAGCATCTGCCTCCCCTTCCCCATCCACGCTCATGAACTCCTCCTCGTCGTCCTTCCCCTCAATCCACGCCTCGTAGTTCTTGAATACCTCGCGCACCGCGTCCTGGCTGTACTCCGTCTGGTGGCGGTTCTCGAACAGAGCACTGCGGGAGGGGAAAGGAGGAGCGGGGCGGTAGGTGATGGGACATGGAGCATGGAGCACGGTGCGGGGGCAGCGGAGCGCAGTCGGCCGCACCGGTCGAACTGGTCGGCGAAGTTGTCGTATTCCTCGCGAGACTTGAGCTTGAAGGAGTAGATGCCCTGCGTCTCCGTCCGGAAAGTCAAACGGAGGCCCGGCGTGTCCCAGTGCGGGGCCAGGCTGTCGTCCACCGCCTCCTCCACCTCCCCTGCGAACGCGGTGGGCGCGCGGAGCAAGTCATTGAGCTCTCTCACCGACACACGCAAACAGCCGCCGGCCAAGGCGTCGCGCGGCCCACTCGCCCCCGATGGAGAGGATCCACTTAAACGAGCGGCTGTCCTCCGCGTCGTCGTAGGTCTCCCAAGTCACGCCCTCCTTGACGATATCCCAGTCCTTCTTGACGAAGCGGTACAGGATGTTCTGCGGACAAGGTCCCAGGGCGGCGTGGGGCGCGGCGAGGCCGCCCCGCTCACAACGCACCGCCACGCGACGCGCCAGGGAAACGGGGGGTCAGCGGAACGACTTCCCGGTAACGTTAGCAATGTCACCAAGTCCCTGACTGTTCGACTAGCCCAGATATGCGCCGAGGACGGCCAGCTGCCCCGGCGGAGCACAATAGGACACACCGCGCTCCGCAGGGCCCAAGACAAGAACGACGCGAGCAGGGCATCGAGTTGGTCATGGCTTGATCCCATACACCAACGCAGGGGGCCTGAGCGGCACGCGGCCGTGCATGCAACTACCGCGCACCTCATCGTCCGCTCCCTTGCTCGGGGACGCCCCGCCGAGCCCCAAGCCCTTCAGGGCGCCGGCCAGGAACGACGCCATGGCCCTAGGAGTTGCTCGACTCGCCAGCCCCGGGACTGGAGCGTCGAAGAATGCAGCCAGCTGAGCGAAGAGAAGTGCGATAGGCGCGAGCGAAACAAGCAGATGATCTTTGAGGGATATGTCGGTTCCATGCCCCCGAAGCTCCTCACAAGCACCGGCTCTGCCCGAAGCTGACGTCAGGGTGAAGATTCCAGCAATGAGCCGGAGCAGGCCCGCGAGCTCTCCCAGAGGAGCTTTGTGTTATGCTTTGGACGCTGGACGCGCAAGCGTGACGGTATTTGCACCCAACAGCGCGGAACCGCGAACATGGCATCGCCGGAGCGTCCGTCGGATGTGCGCCTCGCCTGAGCATCTGACGCGTTGAAGCAGCGCGCCTTGCTGATGTGTCTGCCAGCACCCTGGGGCGCAAGGCCCCGCCTTGCGCCTCGGTTTCTTGGGGTTGTGAGTCACCACGCCCTGCCCAGCAGTAGTCATGTTCTTAATGGGCCGCAGGAGGGTCTTTGTTGACAGCTCACGAGGCTAACCGCAAGACCTGCTCGCTCCGCTTCCCCCCTCAGGCGGCCTTACTGGCCAGTGCGGGGGTCGCGCAGGGCGCACAGGGAAATGGGGTCGTGTGGGAGCCAATCAACATGGAATACCGCACCATCATCGGACTCGTCATCACGTTCGTCATTGCTTCCATGTCCAACGCAGCTGGTGACCGCTCGCGCCCTGGATGCGCTGCAAAGCTCGCAGACTTTTGGGGCAGTGTCCGCGCGCGCGGACAGGGTATCACCGCGTGTCGCAGCGCTGGTTCCATGATATTTGTGTCATCTGTTTCCTCGCAAACCCGCGAAGACCCGGACAGCGTGGCAGCGCGCGCACGAGCCTTGGCGTCGGCATGCCCCTCCGTCACTCGACTCCGCGCCCT
The DNA here is from genome assembly GCA_958009085.1 of Protoeuglena noctilucae. NCBI lineage: Eukaryota > Viridiplantae > Chlorophyta > Pedinophyceae > Marsupiomonadales > Marsupiomonadaceae > Protoeuglena > Protoeuglena noctilucae. The sequence continues at coordinate 352,972 of OY253684.1, forward strand.
CCCTCTCGCACAGGCATCGGTGGAGGCGCTATCTTTGTGCCTCTCTTCAACCTGGTCGTCGGGTTTACCCTCAAGGAGTCCACCGCCGTCTCCCAGACCCTCGTGACGAGCGGGGCACTGGCGAGCGTCCTCCTCAACGCCTTCAAGCGCCGCCCATACAACCCGGACCTGCCCCTCATCGACGTGCAACTCGCCCTCACCATCGTGCCTGTCCTCCTCTCCAGTGAGCGCAAGGCTGTTGACGTCGTTGCCAGCGATGCTGCTATCACCCCTTGCTCATGCCCGCTCGCCGCTCCCTGTACCCCGCTGTCGCCCATCCAACGCCGCCAGATCATCCTCTCTTATGTCCGCTCATCCCTGGAATCTGTCGCAGGTCTCACCCTGGGCGTCCTGCTGAACGTGATGCTCCCTGCGTGGGCCGTCGCGATCTTGCTGGTGTTGACCCTCCTGTACTTCAGCCACCGCACCGTCACCAAGGGCGTCGCCATGTGGAAAGCGGAGACGGTCGCGCGGCGCGCCCGGCGAGGCCTCTCCGCCGCGAGCGCGCACAGGGCTGCTACGGAGGACCGGGTGGGCGGCGTAGCTTCTGGTGGGAGCCCTGGCCGTCACGATGGTCACGATGGGAGGGATGCCGAGGGCCCACAGTGCAGGTCCTGTGGTGTGGGGTTCGACGGCGGGAGCGGCACGACCACGGCGTTACTGCTGACGCCCCGTGGCGGCACTGCCCCGTCCCACGCACCTCCTTTCCAAGGCAGGGGTCTGGGGGGGCAGGGGCAGCAGGAGGGCCGGCAGGCCGACACGGGCCGTCCTGCACCCGAGGGCAGCTCCAGCAGTCGGCAGCTGCTGGGTGGCGATCGCGGGCAGATGGGCGCGGAGGGGGTGGCACCCAGTGAAGGCCACGACCTGACTCGGGACCCGGCGGGTGCCAGTGAGGGTGACGGGGTGGGTGCACATGCGAGCGCAGTGAGTCCGTACGACCACGAGTCGTTATTAGCGGCGGCGGCTAATGGAGGCGATGCGGAGGCAGGGGCGGGGGCGGGTTTCAGGGCGGGGACGCGTCAGTCTGTGCCAGATCGGGACATGCGCCGTGGATCGGGCGACAATGTGGGGACCAGCAAGCGGCCGCTGCTGAGGCGGGAGCTGTGGGTGTGCTGTGCAGCCTGCGGGTGGGCAGGGGAGCATGGCGGGGCGTTTGAGGGGGCGGCGGGGGATGGGCGAGACTCTGGGGCTGCTAGCGACAAGTGAGGATCGCTGCGGGGGCAATGGAGATTGCGTCTCTTGCGCTCGTTTGCTGTGAAGACTTGACTTAGCCTGTGCTGTCGACCCTGCAGGCACTCGCGGATGTTGGCGCGACTGAGGCGCCTCCCTCCCTTGCCCCTCCTGTGGATGGTGGGGCTGTGGTGCATCTACCTCGCCCTCTCCACCGTCAAAGCCCTGTCGGCCAAGGCAAGTCGCAGTTTGAGCACATGGCCGTGTGTTTGCACATCGATCGTGGCTCGCTTGGGATGTTGAGGGTCCCTCACGTTGGGCCTGTGGTTGCGTCCCTTACCGCAGTGCAGCCCCACGTTCTGGGCGATGGTGGCCGTACAGGCTGTGGCGGGGACAGCCCTATCGGTGCTCTTTGCGGCCAGGGCACTGGCGCAGCGCAAGCCCAGGTGCGAGTCACTGCAACCCATCATCAGCTACGCGATGCGGGGACCCTTGATAGCACCCACGACGTATACATGCAGAGGGAGATCTTGGTGTCCGTTGCTCAGCGTAGGATGAGTAGCCAGGCTGGCCCTTGCACGCAGTGGGGTGGACGAGGAGCGCGGCTGCAGCTGCATTGGCGCAGGGCCGGGATCCAGCATGTCCCTGTCTGGCAGTGACCTGACGCGGCTGCTGGTGGCCACGGGGGTGTTTGGGGTCGTGGCGGGGATCGTGGGCATGGGTGGGGGCATGGTCATCAGCCCCGTCATGATCTCCATGGGCGTCTTGCCCCAGGTGGGATTGGCATTGGATGGGACAGGTACTAAGCACGACATCGGCAGCGATACGTGTGTTGACACCCGTGTCTCGGCAGCACCGTGTCTCTTGGCTCCACGTCACTGACGCGTTCGCCTTCCGACCACCGTCTCGCGCACATGTTCGGGTCCGCGCAGATCACGGCAGCCACCTCCGCCCTGGTCGTCCTCTTCTCTTCCTCCTCCGCCGTCGTCCAGTTCTTCCTCCTCGGCCGCATCCCCGTCTACTACGCCCTGGCGTTTGGCGGCGTGTGCATCTGCGCCAGCCTCATGGGCGTCGTGGTCGTGGGGCGGCTCGTCAAGCGCTCCGGGCGGCCCAGCATCATCGCGCTCATCCTCGCGGGGCTGATCGTGACGTGCACAGGCGAGCGAGTAGCTGGCGTGACGGGAGGGCGTGCCAGGGAGCGGCTGCAGAGCGCTCGCATGGGGCATGCAGGGACGTGCGCCCGGCTTGCCGGAGGCTCTCACAGCAGACCCCGTGCGTTCTCTCGCAGCCGTGTTCATCGTGCTCGGGGCCATGAACATCGCCGCGGACTTCAAGAGCGGAGACATTGGCCTCCACAGCGTTTGCGTGTGACCCAGGCTGCGTGACCCATGCTGGCGCCATAGTGCAGCAAGTTTGGGCGGCTGATAAGCGCATATCTGCCGCGCGTGCCAATCCTTGATCTTAGAGACTCTCGTGCTGTTCAAATGCTAGATCAAGGGATCCGTCAAGGACGCTCGAAGCTACGCTAGCCACCGGCCCCGCACCCTGCGCCCCGCTCGGGCCCCATCTCAAACGGCAGCGGAGGGGCTCGAACCCTCATGGCCAGGTCAGTAGCCACTGGTGTTTAAAACCAGCCCCTTCTCCAATTCGGGCACACTGCCAAAAGGAGGCCGAGCGAGGCGTCGGAGGGCGGGACCGGGGCAGGCTCCAGGCCCCAGCTTGGGACTCACAACCGGCCTCGTGGTCGTGGTGGCGCTCCCGCAGCGATGGGTGTCCTTGCGAGGCTCCCCTAACGGCTGGCGAGAAGCCTGAGCCCGAGACGGCCCCAGATCTCGAGGCTGGCGAAGCGGCCCTGCGAGCGCCTTGAAGCGCGATCGTGTGAGAAAAGACGGCAGACAGAGGCCAGTAGAAGCGGCGGAGCGAGGGATCGGGCGCGGAATCGGCGGGGGTTGGTGGCCTCGGTTCCCAGCGCCGCAAGCCGACACCAGGCGGTTTCTGGGCACATCACGGCTGCGATGGGTCTTGTTTACTTGTTCTTACTGCTTGTGGAGCGAGGCGAGTACCGGATCTCGACGTGGCTCAGAAGCTGGGATCTGCGCCCCCAAACACGTCCGCGATGCGTCTTGTCGGCCCGCTGCGAGGCGTGACATGGCAAATTGTCGCGGCCGGAGGGGCGGATGCGGTATTTGAGGCCGGATCCCCGTCGGACCACCAGAACCCAGTGCCACTTGTACCGCTGCCAGCAGGGCCGTCTGCCTGGAGAACTGTTCCATTCAACGGCTGTCAAAGCCTTCATATACCGCCAAGGAGCACGAGCGTCGGCCCCTACTAGCAACCAGGTCCGGTGCAGTCGCCTGCGCAGCGCAGGCAGGCAGTCCGCCGGTCAGGGCAGGAGTAGGAAGGGAACGAGGCGGGCAGCAAATGCAGCTCCTGAGTCCGACCTAGGGACAAGAAGGCATGCTGAAACGATGGCAACGCGACGAGCCCTGGACACCATGCACGTGGGCCGATCTAGGCAAAGCATGAAACGGGCCGATGTGGGCGGACGAGTCTAGTCCTAGGCATAGGGAAAGGCGAGCCCTGCGCGTGGTGGACCGTGCTAGCAGCGATCGCGGAGCAGTCGGCTACGGTTGGGGCTATGGAAGGAAATGCTTCCGTCGCCTAAGCTTGGTATGACCATGATACGTGATCATGACAGGGGCCGCCCCGTGAGCACGGCCCTGGCTGCCCTGGGCGCCTGCGACCCTCCTCCGCGCGACAGCTGCGCGACGCCCGTGGCGCTGCCTGCGTCAGGCGCCAAGCCACGTGCCGCGCACGGCCCAAGATGACTCCTTGCATACACGGCACGCCCAGCCATCCCGCCCGGCTCAGGCGCCGCCCACGGCCACGCGCCCCTGGCCCTGCCCTTGAACGGGACCCGCCTTGTTGGCCATGTGCAAAGTCTCGTCGCTCGACACCCCGGGGATGCCATGGCCCTGCGACGACTTGCTCATCGTGTACGCCCCCTCGGGCACGGCCGCGTCCAACCCCGGCCGCCGCGCCGCCCCGGGGCTCTCCGCCATCGCCCCCTTCCCAGAGTCGCTCCCAGCGCTCACCGCGTCCCCCTGGGCCGCGCCGCTGCGGGACGCGTGTGCCGCCGCGTGCGCCAGGGGGCCTGCCGAGGCAGGGCCACGGGACCCGGCGTCCGCAGCGGGGCGGGTGGCGGCGGCGGGGGCGGGGAGCGGGGCGCGCGCCCGGGGTGGCGCTGAGGTCTTGTACAGGTCGCTGAGCTCCTCGATGGCGTGGGGTGCCCAGTGCGCCGATGCCCGTAGGGTCGGGGCGGCCGAGAGCGAAGTCCACGACAGCTGGGGCGCCAGGGGGCCCGGGGGTACGCGGGGCTGCGACACGTGCGCAGCGCGCTCCCGGACGCCGCGGGGCAGCCCCGCGAGGACCGCGGACGGCACGACGGAGGGGCGGTCAGGGGTGGGGCGGGGTCCGGCGGCGGCGGCCAGGCGGGGCTGGGGCGCCGTGCCACTGCGCGCCTCGTGGCCCTGCATGCCCGAGGACGAGCGCGCGGGCGAGGCGCGCCCTCCCTGGGCTGCGCCTTGGCTCCCCGCGTGCCTGTCATGCGGCTCCCCTGAACCCGTGGCCTCCTCGTCGTCCCCTGACGCGTAGGGAACGCCGTCCTTGCGACGCGCGCAGTTGCGCGGCGCTGCGGGGGGGAAGCGGAAGGGCGGGGCTGTCAGCGGGTGGGCCACGTTGCGCGTTACAGCCGTGACGAACGAAGCGAGTTGTGTCATGCATCAATGAGCTACAGCAGATACCAACTGCGCCAGCTGCACGTGCCGCGCTCCCTGCACCCCCGCGCCGCGCCCTCACCGCTGTCCGTGCCGCACCGCCCCTTGCGCTGCTTGACGCAGACCCGGCACCGCACCGCCCGCGGCCGCCCCTTGGCCTCCCCGCCCGCCTCCCTGTCCTCCCCCTCCTCGCTCAGCCCGAACGCCGCCGCGCCCAGCACCCCCAAAGCGTCCGCCGTGCCCTTGGCGGCCGACATCGAGTCGTCCTTCATCGGGGCATCGCTGCCGCTGCCCTGGTGCGACCCCGGGGCGCCCGGCACGGCGGCAGGGCCGTGCGGCTGCCGCGCTGCGGCGTGCGGGAGCGCGGAGGACCCCGGGGACGGCGGCGGCCGGAGGGCGGTCCCCAGTCCCTGTGCCCCAATGGCCGAGGCCCGGACGGCGGACGGGGGCACCCCGCCGGCGTGGACGGTGCAGAAGAAGGAGAGGCACCCGGGCGCGGGCGCGAGGCTGAGGTAGCACGGGCAGGCCTGGGCGCACATGAGGTGGTAGGACCTCTGGCACTCCCCCGCCATGCACTTGAGCGTGGCGCCCGTCTCGCCGCACATCTCGCACGGCGTCTGCAGGGCCATCTGGATGATGCCGGGGAGACTGGGGGAGGGGAGGGGTTGGGGAGTGTCAGGTGGGGGGCAGAAGACACAAGGCGAGCAAAGCAGGCATGAGGGCGAGTGCTCACTTGATGCTGCGCTCGTGGCTCCAGGAGCTGAGGCGGACGCAGGCCTCGTGTACGTACAGGAGCTGCTTGGGCTGCGGACGGGGCGAGGGGCGGGAGAGGTCACAGCAGGTGTCATGTGCGGCACCGGGACACCCGGCCGTCATCCAGCCAGCACGTCAGCATGTCCGCCAGCCTCTCACCATGGTGCGCGCGAGGATGAGGTGCCCGGGGAGCACGTCGGGGGAGGCGGCGCCGGGTCGCCCACAGACGCAGCAGCAGGCGTAGGCGGGCGGCCCTGTCTTGACCAGCCGGGCCACCATCGACTCGAACTCCTCCCCCGGGGCAGGCATGGCCTCGGAGGCGGGCTTGCGGGAGCTGAACGGACCCATGAGGAGGTTCCATGGGGCGCTGGCGGGGGTGTCCGGGACCGACCCACTGCCGGGCGGAAGGGCGGCGTCCGGGCGAGCCGACACGGACGCCCGGTGGGACTTGACCTCCGCCGGGGGGTGCCCCAGCGGCAGCGCCGCGACGGGCGCTGGGCGCGCGGCCTCCAGGGATTTCCGGCTGATGAGGAGCTCCGGAGCCGCGCTGGACGCGGGCTCCTCGACCAGCACCCCCGAGAAGACCCGGCCGCCGTACGCGAGCTCGACGTACACCTCGCCGTTGTTGCGACGCGCGCGGAGCACCTGGGGCACGTCCGGCCCCGCCAGGACCTGCCCCATGGCGGGGGGGGTCGGCGCGGCACGGCGGGGCAGGGCCGGCAGGGCGGGGACCGTCGGGCGGGCGACCAGCGGTGGGCCGCCGCTGCTGCGCCGGGGCTTCTTGGCTGGCGGCGCGCCGGCGTAGGCGTCGCTGCGCCGCCCCGACGGCCGCGGGGGCTCCCCATCGGCGCCCACGCCCCCCGCATGAGCGCCCCCAGGTCCCCCGTCCATGGAGCTCCCGTGCGTGCGGCCCCTGTGCCGCACTTGCTCGTATCCGCACAGTGACGCCACGTTCATGGGGTCCACGGAGTCCTGGAGCCTCGGGGGCTGCCGCTTGACCCTCTGGGCCCGCTCCACCACCACCGCGTCCCGCCCAATGCGGTCCATGTGGAGGTCCCCACCCTCCGCCAGCGGACCCTCGTCGTCCTCCATGCCCTCGTCCCTCCCCACCTCCTCCTCGTCGCCCCCGCTCCCCGGCATCAGCCGCATTGCCAGCAACGCGTCCCGCTCTGCCCCATCCATCTCGTCGTATCCCTCCCCACCCTCCATGCACTCCCCGCAGTCCGCAGGGCCGGCATCCCCCGGACGAACGCTCTCCGCCTCCGGCTCCCCCAGCATATCCTGCGATTGACGAAAGACACTGCCGTAGGCCCACACCTCGCACATGACGAAGAACCTGGCATGCAGGGCCCAGCCGCGCGCCGCCGCTCGCCTGGCCGTCGGTCTCGCTCCGCTTGGCGGAGCCGTTGGCACCGGGAGCCGCAATCGTCTTGAATAAGCTCATGGCCGCCCGGGACGACGACCGCCGCAGCTCGTCCGATCGCTGCGCCGCCACGCCAATGGCCTTCCCGTCGGCGCGGCCCACGCGGGAGGGCCGGCTCGATCGGTTGTACTTGGTGGCGATGCGGTAGTGGTCCATCCACCGCCCCAGCGTGGCCTGGAGGTTGCCGCTCCTGCGGGACGGGCCAGGTGTGCTACAACTGACGGTCAGCCCAGGCGCACCTCGCCATGCCGCGCACCCCGGCACCGCCACAGGCGCCGCCGTTGGACAACCGCGGAACCCCCTCACCTCAGCACGACTCGAACCGAGTACTTCCACTTCTTGCTGGCCGCCATGCCGGCGTGCCGCTCGAACTCGGTCGGCGTCATGAGCAGGGGCGCGCCCCGGGTGGCCTTGCGGTCGCAGCTCGAGCAGGCGCACTGGAACATCTGGTCCTCCACGCGGAAGGTGCCCGTGAGGCCGTTGCACACCACGGGGACCTCGGGAGGCGGACCCAGCGCGGGGTCTTCCTCGGGAGGGAACTCGTCCTCCGCGTCGATCACGCGGACGTGGCCCTCGTCGATGTGCGCCGAGAGGGGCGCCTCCGACGGGCCGCCGTCGTCGTTCGCGCCGTCGTCGTTGTCCCACACGTCCGAGGCCGAGGGGGCCGAGTCGAGCGGAGGGGTCAGCGGCGGAGGCGCCGCCGCCGCGGGGGGCGGCGCGGGCTGCGATATGTGCTTCCTGCGGGGGTGAGAGGAGGGTAAGGCGTGTGGCGCACGTGACCGCGCGCCTGCTGACCCGCGAGGCGGTCGCGAGGCAGTCGCACATGTGCAGGGGTGCAAGACGCCTGCGGGGCATGTCTGGCGGTAGCTGCTGCGATATGGTCACCTTCGCGCGTCCGTGGGGGTCGGGGCAGGGGGCGTCGGGGCGCCCGCCTCCCCTTCCTCCGGGAGGTGCAGCTTGCCGGGCGCCATGGGAAGTATCTGCGGGGCAGGGGAGGCGGGCGGGGCGGGGTGCGGTCGCGATCAGGTCCCCTACGCTTCAGCCCCGCGCGGAGATGCGTGGCGAAGGCGCACGGGCCGGCGGGGCGTCCCGCACGGGCCCCGAAAAGGCGCGCGCCTTCGCGGGGGCTCTGCGGCGCCCACGGCGGGCCAGGGGCGGGTCTGGGGATGTCAGGCGCTAGGATCGATCTACACAGAAACGCAGGACGGCAGATACCCTTGCGCGGGCGACGCTCGGGGCCGCCGCGGGCGTGAATCTCCCGAGGGCACAGGTGGCGCTCCGGGCGGCGATCGGCGCAATCGAGGCCGTCCAGCCCGCGCCCAGAAGGCGCGAGCGTCGATCTCAGACGACCGGACGTCGGATGCGCCAGGATCGGCCGCCGGGGGGCGGCGGCCCGTCCCGGAAAACCGTCCCGGGGCGCCCAGGAGCCACCAAGGGGGCGCGCGCCGTCAGGGGGCCCCGCCCGGACCCGTCATGCATAACAGAGGGAAACGCGACCACGGGGGCGCGGCGGGCGTGGCCCCCGGGCGGCCGCGGGAGCCAACTCGGACTGGCCCGTCGGCCGGAGGCGCCCTGCGTCACCTAGCGGGGCATGGGCAGCGCGCCCCGGCTCCGACAGCGTCACAGATGCAGGCAAGGCGGGGGCCGGGCCGGCGCGACCGCAGCGGGGCCGAAAAGTGCAAAGGAGCTTTCGGGCAGCGGCGAGGTCCCGCGACCGCGAGGAGAGCGCAGGCGCTGTCGCTGCAAACAAACTCGGCGACGCGACGCTGGCCCGGCCCGAGACGGGTCCGGGCGGGCGCGCTCGACCGGCAACTGACGGTGCTCCGGCGCCGGTTGCCGGCGCCGGAACGCCCCAGTCGCACAGGTTCCCTCTTTCGCGGCTGCGCCCGCCGGGCACCCGCAGGTACCCTCCCGCGGGGGCAGGGCGTGGACGCAAGGTCCAAACCGTTGGCAGGCGTGCGAGGCCGAGGGAGGCGCTCGGGGCCACCTCCGACAGCGGGAACGCTAATTCGTCGCACCATCACGATGCGCGGGGACCATTATAGTGCGGGGGCCCGTAAAAAGGGGCCCATGCGCCCCCTTTTGTCGCCCCCCTCCGAAACGAGCCCGGGAGCCTGCCGCGATCGCCGAAATCCCTCCTGGCGGCTGTCCAGCCCACTCCCTCACCTCGGCTCGCGGCCCAGGGGCCCCCGCGCCCGAGCGCGCTGAAAAACTGCGCCCAAGGGACGTCGATGGCCGCGCCCGCGTCAACGAACCTACACCAAGCAAGCGAGTTTTTTGCGCCGGGCCTGCTGGAGCATGGACTTTCAAAGGCAAGCACGACATTGCCCTAGCGACGTCAGGCCGGCGCCGAAGCCTTCTCGGCGTCCGCCGGCGCGGCGTCGATGTCCTTGAAGCACACGGGACACGCCCGGTTCACCGCCAGCCACTTGTCCGCGCAGGGCGCGTGGTAAAAGTGCCGGCAAGGGAGCACCTTAACCGCCTCCCCCTGCTCGAACTCTGCGGGGGCCCGCGGCGGCGGCGATGCGTGAGCGTCTGTCTCGCGCCCCTGCTGCCCGCCGCGAGAGCATCAACGCGCCCCCTCACCCATGCAGCACACGGCGCACTGCTCCCCCTCCGCCCCGGCCGGGTGCTCCTGGGAGCCGTACGCGCGCTCCGGCAGCGCCTGCGGGCAGCCGGGGGAGCGCAGGGATCCAGGTGTCGCCAGCGATGTCTTGAGAGGCGAACCTGTCATCAGCATGGGGCATCCCACCTGCAGGGCGTCAGCCTTGGCCCCCTTGCTGACGTGCCCGCCCAGCTCCCCGAGGCTCAGCAGTTGCTCGTACGACATGCCGTCCACCTGTCGATCCAGCACCGCACCCTGGTCAGGCACACTACCTTCTGCCTCACCACCGTCCCCCGCGACATCCCCATCCCCTGCGTGTGACTCGTTGGAAGATACACTGTCATTGGCTTCGGGCCAACGTCACGGGAGTTGACGATCACATGAAAGCAGATGAGGGCTATCAAGCTCCAAGGGGGGTACACATCATCAAGCACTGCTGCGTCGTGCCCACATTGCACAGGACCTATGCGCCCAACAAGACACCAACGGGACCAACACACTCACCCTCCGGTACCGGCTCGGATTCGTCGGCCGGGAACCCAGCCATGGCCAGCATCCGCTGCATGTGCTCGCGCTGCTCCTGCTCCAGCAGCATCCGTGCCAGCTCCTCGTCCCCCATGGGATGGGACCCTGCGAATGCACAAGTCGTAAACAACTCAGTATGCGACGCAAGCGAGCGAGCCGGCGAGCGGCGCGGAAGAACCAAACGGGCCCGATGTCGACCGTCGTCAGCACCCACCGTCCGGGTAGACGTTCTCGTTCGCTCCCCAGTTCCCATACGATCCGGCCCCTCCGAGGAGAAACAGCTCGCGCTCCTGCGCCTGCAGCAGCTTGGCCAGCGCCAGGTCCGGATCCTGCGACATGTGCGCGACCTGTAGGTTACGCTCTCGGGCCGTGAGAGAGCCAGCATGCGCGACTGCGGCGATTAGATGCCTTCACGGCTCGCCATGGCGCTGTCAGCGACACGAGCGAGGGCGCCGCCACGCACCTCCTCATCCGCCCGCGCCCCCGTCGGCGTGTTGGTCTCGCGGAGTATCTCGAACTCCCTCGACATCGCGTTTTGCCGTCGATTACTTCGCCAACGGGCAGGTGGGCGGAAAGGTCCTTGAGAAGAGCGGCGCGGCGTGGAACGCACTGCGGGCGACAACGCTGCCTTCACGAGTCCGTGCGGAGTCCCCTGGCAAGCGGGCAGAGTTCTAAGCAATGTGTTCCACGTACCAAAAACTGACGCGGATCCCGCGAGCCAGAACCACGGCAGCCGCGGCCAGGGCTGGATGCAAAGCGCCCGGCACAGATGCTACACGCACCTGCAGAGTCCCTTGGTTGCTGGGCCACAGAGATCGCACCCAGCTGACGATGAGGTCAAGGCAATAGCCCGCATCCACGACCCTCGCACCTCAATGGTCCGCAACCGTCGCCCCGGCGCCAGCACGCAGTGCCAGGCCGGCGCAAGCTGGGCGCAGATCGCCCTGGCCGATCGACAGAGGCACCAGATCGATGGCTGACGTGCGCGCGGGGGCTAATTGTTTAGCGCAGGAGGACTCTCGCCCCCTTGAGACCACACGTGCGTCCCGATGACCCCTTGCCCCCGGCATCAGGCATGCGCGTGACGGCTGTTTGAGGGAGACGCGGGGCAACGAGCCCTTGAGCGTTGGCTTGGACGATGGATGCCACGGCAGAGAAGGCCTGCCAATGGCTCCGCAGCCTGTTCAGCCCCACGTGCCTCGTCGTGCCGTGCGGGGAAGTGCAGGCGGCATGTGACGCGCGGGGGATATCCGCGGCCGAGATGCTGGCCCCCTACGGCCGCATGGGCACGGGCACCGTCTCCGTCTTTGCTGGCGACCGCACGCTCCTCATGAGCGACGCGCGCCTGCGGATGGTGTCCCCGGAGGACTACTCCTCTCGAGCGGATGCCACCGCTGCCGAGGCCCGGGCCCTCTCGTCGCTCCACGCGGTCGGCGGGCAGGCGGGCAGCGGCGTCCGTTACCTCGAGTACTTCAAGGAATGCGTGCGCGGCGCCCTGCTTCAGGAGGGCATTACGCTCCTCTATCCGGTGGCGATGATGTTCGTCGTCCCGGGCCTGGGCCAGGTGCGGCGCGGGGCGCGGTGCAGCGCGTGCTTGGTACCTTCGCCTGAAGCGGGCCCCGTTGATCCCCAGCGGGGCCGCACGGCTCGGGAACCTGCCCCGAACGTTGCAGTTGCTTTGCTGCAATCGCCGGATAGCTGCTATGTGGGACGGCCGCGCCCGCAATGCGTTTTTTATCATTTGCTTCCTCCTGCTCTACGCAGGACCCGCGGGAGGCGATCCGGCAGAGCGAGCGGCGGACCCTGGCTTCCCTCTCGAAGCCCCTGGCGCACTGGCTGCAGGGCCCGCACATCGCCCGCGTGGCGCTCGTGGTCAGCGCGGACGCGGATCTGTGCGGGGTCACCACGGCGCTGCTGGAGGGGTCCCTGGGCCCGGGCCGCGCCGTCGCCGTCGTCACAGACCTCGTCCCGGTCCCCGACGACGCATCGCCGGGGGGCGCCACCCCGCGCCGCCGCGCGTCTCAGGACGCCAACACCAGCGCCGCCACCGCGTCTCCCGGGGCACCCCCTTTCAGCGAATCGGAGGGTCAGAGGGTCCACGAGGCCCTCGGTCGCCTGTTGGGAGCCGTCATCGCCCCGCACCTCGGCGAGCAGGTGAGGGGCAGGCGTTGGGGGCGATGCGCGCAGGGCTGCGTTGCTTGCGCCATGGTGAAGGGCGCGTGAAAGGGGTGTGATGGGGTAATGTGTGGACGAACCGGGCGGTAAGGTGGCTTTCACGAGCGCAGTCTGGCAGTCGTAGGGTCGACCCGGGCTGAGGCAGTACATGTGTCCGCTTCCCCATCGCAGGTCGCGGCTCATGACGACCACGTGCAGGACACGAGGCGTGGCCTCAAGAACAAACTGAAGGGGTTCTTTGGCCTGGGCTCGTCTGCCAAGGCCGACGGGGGCGCGGGGTCCCCCGCGCACGCCATGGGTGGCCAGGCGCCACCGCTGTTTGGGCTCAGCCAAGGTGGGCATCTGTTGGATTGTTTTGACGGGCACCTTTGATATGGCTTGCGACAAATGCAGATGTTGCTCCACTGCTCGCCCCACGCCACATTTCTGTTCACCGGGACCCCTCTCACACTGCCCAAGCTCTACCGCCCCGCTATGCCCACCCTCGCAGGGGAGACGACGCTCCGCCAGCTGGGCGATTGGTCGCTGCACCTGCAGGACTACGCGGGTGCCGCCTCGGCGCACCTCATGCTCGCCTCCGACTTGCGGCCCAACAAGTCCGGGTCGGACCCCTCCGGGTGGCACCAGGCGTGCGCCGTGCTTTGTGCAGGGCTCGCGCAGGCGCTTGGCAGGAAGGCATGGAAAGACGTGAGTGGCGAATCGATAAATGCATAACGCAAGAGAGTCGCGTTGGGTTGGCAGCAGCCACGTGATTGGATCGGGAACAGTCACGTAAATGTCTCCAGCCGTGCAAGCGACTTCCCTCATCCCGCACTCCCCACCTCGTCCTCACAGGTCGCTGCGTCGCTGGAGCAAGCAGCCGCGCAGGCGCGCGCATGCCGCCACCCTGCGGCCCCTCTGGTGTCCTCCGTGGCCCTCCTCGTCCTTTCAGAGCTCGCAGCCGCAACGGGCGGGGTGCCTCGCGCGACGTCCATGCTCGTGCGCGCGGGCGCCGGGGAGCCCGTGCCCTCTCGCGCCGGGGTGGTGCTGGAGCGCTTATCGATGCTGTACGCCTCTCTCGGCATGCGGCGCAAGGCCGCCATGCACCTGGTGCTGTCGGGGCACCAGTCCCAGGTGACCATTGCGGTGCTTGACTGCGTGGTATTGCACTTTTGCTATTGGGATGTACTGGATGGTCGTGTAGGCACCTACATCAGGTCCATCCACACATGTGGCAGCACGCAGACATAGGTACACGGCCCTGTGTTGTTGCTATGCAGCACTTGACCTCGCTTCGTTTACCCCTGCAGGCGGCCAGGCAGCCCCAGGACGCCAAGGCGATGTTCTCAGCCGCTGTCAGGGCGTACGGGGCTCTGGGCCAGGCTTTCGAGGGTTTGCGGGGTGGGCCGGGGGCGGAGTGGGCGGGGAGCGCGCCGAGCTGGGGCCGGCCGCGCAGCCGCAAGGGCCGGTGGTCAGCCCTGGAGGAGCACATGCACTTTGCGCTGGTGCAGCACGCGCAGAGGTGAGGGGGTGGGGCAGGGTGGGGCAGGAGAGGGGTGTGGCAGTGCAGGTGCGGAGGTGAGGGGCAGGGCATGTGGGGAGAGGAGGGGCCGGGAAGTGGTCGCAGAGGGACACAGAACCATGCTGTGTTCCACACCCTTAATATTGCTGCTGTAAAGAGACCCCATCCTTACACCACCGCCCCCACCCTCCGCAGCGTGGGTGACTTGGAGGCGGCCACGCGTCACCTGGCGGGGCTGCTGGGGTGCGCCCACCACACGTCCGGGTCGCCGCAGCTGCACCAGCAGTACCTGGACGCCTTCGTGGCCACCGGTGAGGCGCAGCATGGAACGCCAGGGGGGCGGCATGCAGCATGGAATTGCAAAAAGCGTGTGTGGCACTGCTGTTAATCGCGGGTCCGCCTTGCGCTTGCACACGTGCACAAGCGTGCTAGATTCCTCGCACATATGGGCCATTAGTCACCGCCCTGTCTGCTAACCACAACAGCCCTCGTGTGCGGGGCACGACATGCCGTGTGATGCAGCTCCCCGCGTGCTGTTTGTGTTCCCCGCAGTGCGTGCCCTTCAGCAGCGCGACGGCGGCGAGGGCCGTCTCTTCCAGGACCTCCCCTTCCCCTCCGTCTCCAGCGAGTCGGTCCGGGTGCTCTGTGCCGGGCGCGTGTGCGTGGGGAACGCCGAGGCGGGGGAGAGCCCCGAGTCGGTGTGGTCGGACCTGGGTGAGCGAATGCGTGGTGGGGTGTGATGCTGTGTAGGTGTGATGACGTCCGACGCAGTCCGTGTGGTCCGACGTGGGTGAGCCAAAGCGTAGCTAAGTGCACCCATCGATTCCTGCCGTCGCCGGCCGCAGAGGAGCCCCTGTTGTCGCTGATGGACCGCCCGGACAAGAACTACGACGCCACGGTCATCCAATGGGGCACCCACGTGGCGACTGGTGCGACCCACCAGGCGGTTGCGGGGGAGGCGATGGTGGTGTGCGTGGACGTGGGCAACCCCCTGCACGTGCCCGTGCGCATGACGGCAGTCACGCTCGACTGGTGAGGGGTCGGAAAGGCGTAGGCGGGGAGTAGTGCTTAACTGGCGTGGCTGGGGGCGTGCCTCACCCTCACTACCACCCTCACTGCCACCCTCACCCCCACCCTCACCCTCACCCTCACTCTCACCCCCACCCTCACCCTCACCCTCACCCCCACCCTCACCATCACTGTCACCCCCACCCCCACCCTCACCCTCACCGCCACCCCCCCAGCACTCTGGTGGAGAGCCCCGGCGCCCCCTCTCCTTCCGCCGCGTCAGGTCTCGAGGTCGAATCCCGGGACGTGGAGCTGGCGCCCAAGGAAAAGGCCACGGTGCAGTTCCGCGTGCGTGCGATGCGCACGGGGCGCGTGCGGATCTCTGGCATGCAGATGACGCTGCAGGGGACGGTGCGGGCGCGGGTGCAATTCCAGAAGCGCAGTGCGGACGCGGCTCTGCGTGTCGGGCGGCGGCCAGCGGGGGCGGGGGAGGGGGCGGACGACGGGGCGATCGTGGTGGACGTGGCGGGGGGTTTGCCGCTGCCGGAGGGGCGCATCGTGGGTGTGCCCGATGGTATTACGGCTGGGGAGCTGTGCAGGTGAGGGGCATGGAGTCAGTGCGCTAAATGGTACCACGGCTGGGGGGCTGTGCCATCATCATCAGCAGCAGCAACCACAGCCCCGCAGGCGCAACACTTCTCACCTGTCGAGTTGCCCATCATTGATATCAAACTCGGCATCATCGTGCCTCCCCACAGGTGCTGGGTGGTCCTCTCCAGTGCCGGCCCGGTCCCCATGACCCACCTGGCCCTCGCCGTCTCCTCTTCTGACGTCTGCATGGCCGACACCGCCTGGGTCCGCCGCTCTAATGCCTTGGGTACCCCCAGCCCCTCCACCGCCGCTACCGTGCGTGAGGTGTCCCAAGGCCTGTACCAACTCGACCGGTCACTGACGCTGGCCAGGGGCGACGAGCTGTGGTGGGCCTGCATCGTGTCGCCCACGTCGAAAGGCACGTTCCGGTGCCACCTCTCCCTGGCGGCTCAGGGAACGGCGCTAAGCAACGCGCCTGGGCCGGGCCAGTCCCACGTCCGCAAGCCCTCCACGCTGTCGTCCTCCACCGGGCCAGGGGGCCTCGCGGGCGCTGATTTGGTCCGCGTGATGCGATTGGGGATCGAGACTTCGGTGGCGCATGGGCCAGCGGTGTCGGGGCACGCGCAGGCAGTGGCCGGGAGCACTGCGGATGTGGTGCTGTGTCTGCAGGTGGGGGGGTGGGGTGGGAGAGTGGGTGGGGGGTTTTTGTTGGTTTGCAGCGCAAACTGGGGTGGGGTGCATGGGTCGGTGTGCTGTGGGAGGTGCATGAGCTGCGCTGGACCACTCACCCCGTATGCCACCACTCTCTGCCTACTACTTTGTGCCTACTGTGTGCTTTCAACTCTTTCCCATCGTTCTCTATCCCTTTTCAGGTGGACAACAGCCGCGAGCACCGCCGCTGCCTGCGCCTGCTGTCAGTGGAGTCGGTCACCCCCGACTGGACCCTCTCAGCTCTCCCTACGCCCGACTGGGTGGACCCGGGCGACCCGGACGCCGAGGGCGGTCTGACTGAGTCAGGGGACTCGGGGGTGAACCTGGTGGCGTTCGGGGAGGGGAGCGAGGGGCGTCCGGTTGCGGGGGTGGCTGCCACGACAGTCAAAGAGGTCCGGCCGGGTGCAATGGAGGCTCTGGTGGTGCGTGCGACGCTCAAGAGCGCCGCGGACCTCAAGGACGCGGAGGGCGAGGGGACGGTGAGGGTTGGAGCACGTTTTGCAAAGCACGTTCCGGTGTCTGCGGGGTCGGTGGCTGGGGGGCGGGGTCACAGCGACAGAGAGGGCTGCAATGGTTCTATCAAGCCTTGTCACGTGATATAGCAAGTAAGTAAGATCATGTTATGATTATACTCCATTCCCCTGTCACACAGTTTTTGGACCTGACGGAGCTGCCCGTGGTCCCGGCCCGCGGCCACGCCCGCCACCTCTCCCGCACGCTGTCATCGGACCCCGCCTCCCCGCGCACGCACCCCCAAGGCGGCTCCCGCGCGGCCCAGCACTCCCCGCGGTCGCGCCACGCGGAGGGGGTCCCTGTTTCTGACAGGAAGGGGGCGGCCGATTCTGACATCGACGACGTCAGGCCGGCCGCACGGTCCCGGCACCACTCGCGCCACCGTAGCATTGTGGAGAGCGCATTGGACGGCCTCGCATCCGTGGGGACTGCTGTGCAGGGCGTTCCCGTACCAGGGCCGTCGGCGCAAGCGGGCGCTGGTGCGGGTGCGGGAGGGGCGGGGGCGGGTACGGCAATGGGAGCGTGGGACTCTGCGGTGGCGGCGCTGCAGGGGCGGCGGCTGGCGACGGCGCGGGCGCGTGCGCTGCCGACGGGGTGGGGGCGGGCGGTGGAGGTGGCGGGGACGCACCTGAGCGCCACGGGTGAGGGACGGGGTGTTGGCAAATAGACACCGCATTGATGGCTGCGCTTCTTGACTATTCCCACCCCAGCTCTCTCCCCTCTCGCACAGCTAGCCTTTTACTGTTACTTAACGATCTCACCATCCCACCCTTGATCTCCTCTCCCACGTAGCGTCCTGGTCGCTCTCAGCCATCCACTGTTACTCAACCCTCTCTCCATTCCCACCCTTGCTCTCTCCTCTCCCCCACGCAGCGTCCTGGTCGCTCTTACCCGCCGGGTCCCACCGCGCCGCCGTGGGCCTCTGCCTCCTCCCCTGGCTCCCCGTCCTCGGTTCCGCACCCATCCGATGCGCCATGCCAGCCACCGTCACCCTCTCTGCCGACTTCCGAGCCCGGCCTGGCGAGCGGTGCGCCAGGCCAGCGGAGGTCCCCGTGCCCCTATCGGTCCGCAACTGCTCCCATGCGACGCTCGACGTGGTTGTGGAGGCGCGGGGGCCCGCGGCGGGCGACGCGGCGCTTGCGATGGACGGCGATGCGCGGGGCAGCTGGCGCGTGGGGGCGGGGGCGGTGGGGGCAGGGGTGCCGGAGGCAGGAGGCCCCGTTTGCTGGTCCGGCCGCACCCTCGCGCGCGTCGACGCCCTCGCGCCCGGCCAAGAAGCGCAGGTGGTTTTGACGGCCTTAGTCAGCATCCCGGGGGCGTTTCAAGCACCGCCTGTCAGGGTCGGGTGGGTGCCAAGGCCGGTGGGGGCCGACGGGGGCGTCTGGGCTCCAGCCCGTGTGCTGGATTTGGAGGATGCGCTGAGGTCTCCGGAATCGAGCGTGCGCGTGCCGCCTGTGCTGGTGCAAGCGGTGGATGTGGGAGAGGGGGCGGGGGTGCGGCTGGCGGGTGGGTTGGTGGATGCGGGGGCGGGTGAGGGCGAGGGTGGTGGCAAGGGCGTGGGTGAGGGAGTCAGTGAGGGTGAGGGTGGGAGTGGGGTGCGTGTGGGCCACCACCCTTTGCGTCAGGCGTCCAGGGCACGATCGATCGACCTCGTGCATTGGGATCCCGATGCTATGATGGTCGGGGCGGGCGAAGAGGGGCAAACGGGCGCATCGGTGGTGTCGCCGCGGGGAGCAAGGGAGGGCCAGGCGGGGGTGTCAGGTTGGGAGGGCACGGGGCTGGGTTCGGCTGGGGTGGCGGTGGGAGGGCGCGTGGTGTCGAGCGCATCTGTGGCGACCTCGGCTGCGACTGGCAGGGATGATCGGGAGGGGGCGGTGATGGAGGGCGTGCGGTCCTTGCGGCTGGGTGGCAGTGGCAGCGGCGGCGGGGAGAGCGACTGTGGCAGCAGCAAGGAGGGGTCCGTTCGCGTCCAGGACGGCGGGGACGATGGGCTGAGCGGGGTGTTGGAGTTACTCGGGGCTCGTGAGCGTGGATTAGGGCCCGGAGCGGCGCAGGGTGCGGGGGATGCGCTGGATTTGTTGGGCGACTTTCCTGGGCTCACGGCCGAAGCCCCGGCGGAGCCGAAGGAGGCGCCCGCGATGGAAGCCAACCTGCTCGATCTATGAGTTGTGTCGCATGTGCTGTAGTACAGTTAAATCGCTGCAGAGGTTGACGAGAAAGGGCACTGGCGTGCCGTGCCAGGACTGACGGCGTGCTTGACTCGATGCCGCTGGGCTTGCGATTCCGCGATTGTTTGCCCTTGCGATGCTCGATGGCGTCCAGGCGCCTCGCTTGTCCCATCCGGCGTAGACGTGGGTGTTCGCAACCTGAAAGGGGGCAAACATAGCACGGAGGCAGGCATCGTGCACGCGCGGTGTCTGGTTGCAGATCAGACTGCCATTGGAACCACCTGGGCCAGCGGCTTCGCTGTCCCAGCGGCACCAGCATGGAAGTGTTGCTGCGAGCCGCTGAGAACGCCGGCAGGATCGCCGTGGCGACGCCGGCGGGCTCATGGAGGTATCTCGACATCCTAAGGTGCGAACATAGTCACATGCACGTCCTTCTGGGGGCTGATATTCAACTTGGTGGGCACGGCAGCGAGCTCATGTGTGCGTTTTAAGTGATTTCCGCAGGAGCGCCGCGGCTTTGCTTCCAAAACTCCCTCGCGCCGACGACGAGTGGCCGCTCCTGGACCCTGACGCCGGAGGGTCGCCGTGGGCGTGGCTGGGGAAGGCGTTTGGGGCGCAGGAAAAGACTGGGTCGGGGCGGCTGCTATCTGGTGAGAATTTGGCCAGTACCTGTGCCGACGCGACTTCGTTAACAGTCAATAAACGCGTGGCCATCGTCGATGCGCGCCATCGACCGACCCCGCATGCAGACCGCGACCGCCGCGACCTGCTAAACTGGCAGATGCCAGAGCACCACTGCCTGTCCCGGGGCCCTGGGTGCAGCTGTGGGGTCCTCTGCACGTGGGGCGAGAGGCCCTTGGTCGTGGGGCCGCGCGTGGCGTGCCTGATCAACCCAGGTGCGACCGGCCACGCCACCATCGCGCTTGCCCCTACTCTGCAGTCTCTGTACTACTAATACCTGTACTACTAGTCCCTACGCTGCCCAGTTATCGCTCGTGCTACGACCTTTGCGTTTCTCTCGCAGGCCCGGAGCACGTTGCCGCCATGTGGGCCACCTTTGGCCGCGGGTGCACGTTCGTGCCCCTCTCGCGCTCGCACTCCTTCCCCGCCATCGAGCGAACCCTCACCGACACACAGGCAGCGGCACTCGTCGGTGAGACGCGTGGCTACACGATACCGATACCGATCCTATCCCTCACCACCCTGTGTACCACTGTACCTGAGTCACCCGACCCACCCCACCCCACCGCATATCAACCCCACAGTCGCCTCACCCCACCTCGTTTCACTTGCATCTCATGCGGACCCACTCCACCTCATCTCACCCACCCCACCTCACCCCCCGCACAGTCGACGAGGCCCACGCCTCCTCATCTCACCCCCACCACACTCCACCTCATCTCAACCCCCACCTCCCCGCACAGTGGACGAGGCCCACGCCTCCTCCCGCCTCGAGAGCCTCATCTGCGACCTGGGCCACGAATTCATCGTCGTCCCTCGCCCGGCCCCTTGCGACACCGACACTCTGGCAAACGCTGAGGGTAAGACCCTCGAGGGCAGCACCCGGTCAGGGCGAGGTGCAGCTGAGGGATCGAGAAGTGGGCGGGAGTGGCCGGGTGTGAGGGCGGAGGAGGTGGGGGAGGTGGAGAGGCTGCAGTCGTGGGCGGGGCAGGTGCTGCGGCCTCTTCTGCGCAACGACCTTGGGGCGATGCTGCTGACGAGCAGCGGGGCGGGGGGTGAGTGCATGGGTGGTGGCGGTGAATGTGTGAAGTACCAATAAGGGTGTCAATGGGGGTGTCATCCGTCGTGCCTTGTCACGCATTGTACATGCCCATATCTATGTCTCATTTCTGACCAGACATAAACAGTCACATCACGTTTTCCTCTGTCCGCGCTGTGCCCCCCAGGTCGCCCCCGCGGTGTCCTCCACACCCACGCCTCCCTCACCGCTCAGTGCGCCTCTCTTCGCAATGCATGGGCCCTGAGTCCCTCAGACCGTGTGCTGCACGCCCTGCCCTTGCACCACGCGTTGGGGTCCGTGACGGCCATGCTCAGTGTGCACGTGGCAGGGGGGGCCGTGGAGTTCCTCAGGTGACCTGCTGTGCTGTGGTCATGGCGATGGCATCTATAGACGTATGCGAACCGTCTGTGTGGTAAATAATGAATTTGATCGTTGCTTGGCTTACTTACTGTGGTGACTCGCTTCATCACGTTACGCAGCATGCGATAATGACCACATCAACCCCCCGCAGCGACCAAGGCCGTTTCTCCGCCACTGCCGCCCTGGATCGCCTGGCCACGCAAGCACCCGCCCCCCCGTCCGCCACCGCAACGCTCAGAGCCCCGCCTGTCTCACCACCCGACACCCGCACCGCCATCTCAGCACTGGTGGGCGTACCGGTCATGTTCGACCGACTGGTAACAGCATGGGAAGAGATGGAGGGGGCGAGCAAGGACGCAGCCAAACGTGCTTTGGCCTCGCTGCGCCTGGCGAGGTGCGGGGGCGGCCCCTG
Organism: Protoeuglena noctilucae; assembly: GCA_958009085.1. NCBI lineage: Eukaryota > Viridiplantae > Chlorophyta > Pedinophyceae > Marsupiomonadales > Marsupiomonadaceae > Protoeuglena > Protoeuglena noctilucae. The sequence goes on from OY253684.1 coordinate 374,443, forward strand.
CGGACCCCGAGTGCGAGAGGCGTGGTTTCATGCAGCTGGGTCGCAGTTGCAGGAGTTCTATGGGGCCAAGGCTGCAGGGCCTGTGCTTTTTGCGCAACATGTGGCGGGCAGAGACGCAGCCACTGCTGGCGGCGAGGGGGATGCAAAGGCTGGGATGGCTGGGGTGACTGGGATGGGTGGGCTCACAGGGATGGTCCCGCTTCCTGGGGTGAGCGTGCGGCTGGCGACGGCGGCGGAGCTGCGGGGAGCGAGGGCGGCGACGGTGGTGGATGTGGATGGGGAAGGGGCGGGGGTGGCAGAGGAGAGGGGTGTGGGGGAGACGGGTGGAGAGAAAGCGGGGGTGGTTAAGGGAAGTGCGGATGGGGAGGGTGTGGCGAGGGAGATGGGGCGTGCGGTGGGGGGTGCGAGTGCGGTGGGTGGGGCAAGCGAGGGTGTGGGCGAGGGTGCGGGAGAGGAGGGGGAGGTGCTGGTGTGGGGTCCTGGGGTGTTCCGTGGTTACTGGGACGACACTGAATCGACGAGGGCAGCGATGGTGGAGATGGGGGGGCGGGTGTGGCTGAGGACGGGGGATGTGGGGGTGCGCGTGGGTGGGGAGGGGGGAGATGAGGTGAGTGTATGGGTGTGGTGGGTGGGGAGGGGTTGACGAGGTGGGGTGGGGTGTGTTGGGTGTGTGGACGAGATGGTCTCTGTGCATTTGTTGTCACTAGCAGTACGTAATGATGCTTTCGATACTTACTGAGTTGCTCTCCCATATCTCTTTCCTGCAGTCGCAATATGCGGTGTTGGGGCGTGAGGGCCTGGACGTGGTTGTGAGGGGAGGGGAGCGGGTGGTGGGGGCGGAGGTGGAGGCAGCGCTGGGGGCACTGCCGGGCGTGAGGGACGCGGCGGTGGTGGGGGAGGCACATGAGGTGAGGGGTGCAGTGATTGTGGGGGGACAAGAGGTGGAGAGGTGCAAGGGTGGCACCCAGTCGCACCACGCATCCAGTCGCTGCATCATCCATACATCACCTCTCGCCATGGTAGTAGCTCTACAGTTGATACCGACTCCCATCTCCCATCTCACTCACTAACGTTTCATACATCACCCCCCGACCCCAGACCCTGGGCCAGTCCCTGGTGGCCGTCCTGGCCATGCGCCCCGGCCACCCGGTTCTGACGACAGCCCAAGTGCAAGAATTGCTGCGTGCCAGCGCCGATCTGCCCAGCCACGCCATCCCTGATCGAGTGGTCACCGTGGACCGAGTCCCACGCACCGCCATTGGGAAGGCGAGGGTGGGGGGGTACTGGGGGTTTCATTTCATGAGACGATGACATGCGCACGTCTGTTCCATGAGCTCTCTGCTTGCTTACATCTGGTGTCATGACCATTCTGCTGTATACATGGATGCATGGATTGGTCACAGTAACCATGTGCGTGGTTGTATGTCACAAGTAGTATTGCGTTGGCATTTGTGTCATGTGTTTCGTGTTTTTTACGTATGCTCATTTCATCTATGTCTAGCGCAGGTGGACAAGGCATCTCTCCTGGCGGAGGTGGATGAGTTTCTGGCGGTGGAACAGGCGGCGGGGAAGGACGCCCGGGGAGGGGCGGGTCAGAAGGGGGCGCACACGGGGTGAGGGGTTAAGGCGGGTTGCGACTAGTTGCATGGTGACATGGATGGTTGCGATCATGTGATGAGTATGGTTGCACTAGGAGGGGCGGGTCAGAAGGGGGGGCACACGGGGTGAGGCGCATCAGCTCCACTGCTCGTCTCGGGCTCTTGATGCTGTCGTTTCATGGATGTTCCCACTGCAAATCGAAAATAAATAGGGCCGGTGCCTCCTCAACTCCCACCCTCGCGGTATGAGTAACCCCAACACAGCATCTGACATTCCCCGCAGCACGGCGGACTGCGAGGTGTGCCAGGGTGGGCCGTGCGCAGCGGCGGACAAGCCAGCCAAGTCCACGCACGCGACGGAGAGGTGGATGTGAGGGAAGGGAGAGATGGGGATGTGCAAGGACTGCTCTTCCTCCTTTGCAATGTAATACCAAGGATGGTGCTTGAGAGAGCGCCGCCTGCACCTGCGTCCGTTTCCTCGCCATTTTCGCGCCGCACTGCAGCCACCCGCGTCCATTCTCTGTTCGCTTCGCTTGCGGCGAGCTCCGTTTGCACACCTGCAAACACGTTCACGTTGCACCCACACCACGCCCTGCACTACACTGGCATGCTCACTACAAACTGCGTGGGCACCGCTATCAAAGCTCTGTCGGAATATAGCGCACCCGCTGCATTTAACACTTCGTGCAGTTGACAACCGCGCCTAGGTCACGCTGCGCACACTGATGTTGATGCGGCATCCCTGCATGTACTCCGCCACATCCCTGCGCTCCCGCAGTGACCAGCCCGAGCTGCCAGGGGCCTCATATGTCGCGTCCGCACTATCCATCTCATGTCTCTTATCATCGTTTTCACCCACATCCCTCGCACCCATGCCCTCGCCCTCGCACCCCCCCTCCACTGCTCTCCTGAGCCCCTCACACCCCTCCTCGGTCATGACCCTGGGCACTCCGTGAAACGCCATTCTCGCAGGCCCTGACATGACCACGACATCGCCCGACCTCAGCCTAAGGGCCACGGCGGGGTCGTCGCGAGACGAACCGCCCAGCACAAACACGGCATCGCAGCCGAGGCTCAGGGCCACAAGGGGCTGAGTCAGGTCACGCTCGGCGTCGTCCTGGTGGGCCATCAGCGTATCGTGCTGCGGGCGGGGAAGGGGGGGAAGCGTCTGGGGATGCTGGCTTCCTGGCTGCGGATATCAAGGGAGAGTGGGAAGGCTCAAGACATATTGGCACATGTGATGTATTAAAGAAGCAGGAAATGTACTGATGAAACAGGCTGGTCATTGTCATCACCTGTCGGTAGTAGTTGACGATGGCTGCGTCGGGGCGAAACCCCTCGCACGCTCTCCCCTCCTCATCCCTGTCAACACCACACCCCCCTCCGACCCCATCTCCCCCCGCCAGGACACCGCACAGCCCCACCGCTTCCGCCGCCAGCCGTGCCAGAAACGGGGGCAGCGGCATGCAGGGCGAGTCTTTCAAGTACACCCGGCGGCCCCAGTCATAGGTGGGGCCGAGAGTCGACCACCGGAGGCGGCTGAGGAGACTGGAGGCCTGGGTGCCGCTGCCCGGGGGAAGGGAGCTTGATGCCGGGCTGGATGAGGGGGCAGGGTCGGGTGAGGGCGACGAAGGGGGCTCCCTGTCACCCTCAGTGACACCGGCCTCCGTGTCGCGACTTCCCATGGCTGCCAGGCTTGGGCAGCCCGGCTCGCACCAATGCCAGGGGGACGTCCCAGTCTCACGCGACAACTGCAAAGGGTCCCCGTCGGTCCCAGACTCGCTGCCTGCTCCGCGCCCATCGCCCACATGCCCTCCCAGCCCATCTTGGCACCCGCCACATCCTGGGCACCCCCCCCACGCACAACACGTCTGCCCCGGCGCCAGCACCCGGCCCTCCCGCGCTGCACGGAAGAGCCCCGGGGGCAGCAGCCCCATCGACCGCGCGTGGTTGGTGGCCGCGGGTGCGTCACAGAGCTGAAGGAGCACGTCGCAGCAGAGCGCGAGCTGCGTCGCGGGGGACAGGGCGCCGCGGAGGAGGACGTAGCCCGGGTAGCCGGAGAGAGCCCACACCTCCGCTTGAGGCGGGAAGAGCGAGGCAGTCGCAGCTGCAGCGGCGCTGTCGTAGCGGATCGTCTCTGCGCTCTCCACGGGCGCCGGAGGGACGAAGGCCGACGCGCGATAATCGCTGCAGGTGTTTGCGAGGTCCGGGTGGACCTGGGACCGGGGACGGCGCCAGCGCGTGCCTGTGACGCCGTGCCCCAGGTCGTGATGGGTCGCGTGCCACCCGCGGGGCGCGTCAGCAATCGGCGCTGGCTCCTCTTGCGCGGCTGCGTCGATGTCTTCGCCAAAGGCAGGCAGGTCGAGCAGCAGGGAGGGGTCGAGAGGGGCTGCGGCGCACGGGCGGGGTGGCGAACGTGGCTCGGATGCACGGACCGAATGCGCGCTGAGGAAGTCACTCTGCAATCGTCTCGTGACATATAAAGGTAACTGAACATCGACGGCACCATGAGCAATGCGTGGGCACGCGAAACATTGATCAGCGCGGCCCAGCTGCCTCGATGTTTGCGATGCACCGAACACGCACCTGTTTTGTACTTCACGCATCGCCTGCGTCCCCGGCGCTCCTTGAACACGGGTTCCTGCCGCGCCATGAGCGACTTCTCTAACCTGCCGGGGTCGAACAGCAGCCAATTCCCGAGGGAGAGAGCCCTGCCCATGGCCGACTGCCGGGGAGCAAGGCCCACACCTGGCTGCGCATATTGTGTCAGGCAGCCGGCGGCTTCCTCACCTGCGGATGGCGGACGTGCTCTTGCCGTCCGCCGGCGCGTCCTGTGCGGCGTCGTACATGGCTGCACGCCACACCCGACGCCAGCCAGCCCTGGAAAGGGTCGTCAGTGTGTCCTCATGGCATCCAACAGCCACTTTTGCTTGCAACGCAAACTCTCATGCTTGTCATTTGACGAGCGCTTGCAGGAAAGTGACAGACTCGGGCGAGCGCCAGATGACACATCAGCCCTGGGGCCGCGCGCTCCCCCTCAATGCAGGCCGACCTCGGAGTGCCGTGGCCAGTTGCATACCCACATTTGCCTGGCACACGATCGTCCCCGTCACTCTTGCTGCGAAGACGCACTTTCGGCCATCGCTGCGTGCCACTCGCCCTTGCCGCTCTTGACGCTGATCAGAGCATTTCGTGCTTGACCTCAGCAGCGTCGCCGCGCCCCTGGCTTCGCACCAGGTGATCTCCAGGCTGCGCATGGCTTCTTTTCGCGCGCAGTTTCACGAGGCCGCGGCACGGCCGTCGACCCGCGCAATCCATCTTCGTGCATCCAGAACGCGAGAATGGAGATGCAGGAGCGAGCGGGCCGCGAGGCTGGATCGGGGCCGGCGGAAGCGGGCGCGGGGTCGTCGACCAGCTCTGCGAACAAGTCGCTCTGGCAGCGGCTGCAGGACGCCTGGTGGGCCGTCGACGAGTTCCTCGCCGACTTGATAGGGCTGAACAACCACAGGTGCGGCCCCTCCACCCACGCGTGTTCGCCCCTGGCGTCGGTGGCTCGACGCAAGTAGTTGAGCTCTCCGCTGCGCCCAGGTACGACTACGAGCTGCGTCGGGCGCTGTACATGGAGGAAGAGAAGCGGCGCGAGCTTGAGCGCATCGAGAAGCTGCGCGCGGAGCGGGAGCGGCGAGCCGCGGAGAGGGCCGAGATGGGCGGGAGCGGGACTGGCCCTGCAGACACCCCGGCGAGCTCGAGCTCGGCGCCGGCCCCGCAATGAGCCCCGTAATGGCTGCGAGTTCCGCTTCGCTATCTGCCGCGACGCATGCATGATGTCACTTCCACTTTCAATCCACACGAACAGGCAAGAGCCCTCAGTGCTGCCCTCGGCTCTGCCCTCGGCGCACCGCGCCCAGCGGCGGGCCCGCTAAGACCGTCGCCGCCGTGTTGGACGGTCCCCTGCTTAGCTGCCCCGAGCCGGCCCCCGGGAAGTTGCCCAGGGGCGCCAGCTGCGGCGCGGCGCTCGCCAACGGTGACGGGTGCAACGCGGGGTTCCTGCGGGGACAATGCCGTGGAAGTGAGCGAGAAGCGAGTTCCGCAAGTTAGAAAAGATGTAGTACCGCACGCCAGGCACGAGCATGGGGCATGTGCACGCATGGGGGCAGGTGCAGGCGAGAGCCATGCCGTCAACACAGCGCTGGCAACAAGCTGGCAGCCTCAACGCGACCCACTGCGCCCGCTCAACACCCCCCGTCCCCGGCACTCACGAGGACCCAGCGCTTGGCCCCGGCATGCCCCCGGCGTGCCCCCCTCCGAGCACCGACAGCGGGCTTAGCGTCGGCTGGCCCTGGTACGCCACAGCGTACGCACCCCCCGCGTCAGACACCGTGCTGCCCGCCCTCCCGACCCCCAGGTACGCCCCGCCCGGCCCCAGCTGAGGCTCGCTCGACTCTTGCCCCACGAACCCCGCCTGCCCGCTCGCCACGCGCTGGATGCCCGCCAGGATCGGGCGCCCGAATCCCCCTGCATGAAAAGAGAGAAACAGCAACTGTAGCCATCATCCACGGTCCGTGTCACAAGCGAAGCGAGAGACGCAACACGACGAGTTGGTTAAATGTCAAATCAGGTGAATCACCAGCCGACTCTAAACCGCATCAACGCACCTCTGGAACCCCACCCGGTCGGCACAACCTTGACGTCCCCCTGTGCTGGCCAAGGACCCCCGCCGCCGTCCCCATGACCCGCCCCCACAGCGTAAGGCACCCCCGGGCCACCACCCGTGAAGCTGCCCCCGTACCCCTCCCCGTGCCACGGCGCGTGCGGCCCCGGCGCCCCCACCGCCTGCCGCCACGAAGGCCCCGCCCCCATCCCCCCCCCCGCCCGCTCCACGCTGGGCCGGGAGGTCGGCCCAGTCGACTCGGCCACCATCTCGCTCCCCTGCCTTGACGGCGCCGCCCCCGGCATCACCCCGCGCTTCTTCTTGCCCCCCGCCGCGTCTGCGTCGTCGGCCCCCGCCCCCGACGAGCTCGGCACGGGCACCCCCGGGTCGAGTTGCATCAGCCGCTTGTGCCCCGGCTGCGGCTGCGAGGACGTCGGCGACACCGTGTCGCGCTTCCGGGACTTCCCGGCCGCCGACGACGCCGCCTGGCGCAGGAGGGGGTTGCCCCCCGCGCCCTCGGGCGGCAGGTGCCCCGCCTGACGCCCGGACGCCAGCCGCAC